>RPOG01004878.1:20936-31425 GCA_008086565.1 Thalassoma bifasciatum
GATTTAAAGATGTATCCAAACAATATTTCAGGAACGTCTCTTTTTGTGAGATAGTGAAATTTGCATTTTCTGTAATTTAACTGTTGTGGTTCAAAGTAGCCACTAGATGGCACTTGATTTATGCACTATGCAGTGAAATTCAGTAGACCTCCGCATTGCATGCTGGGATTAGCGCACTGATGCTATCTCTGAAGCTAGTGAAAACAATGATACAGCCAAGAGCGTAGTTAACGGTTGAGTGCCAGAAAAAAAGCCTGAGAAAAAAGATTTATTTTTATGTTGTCGAGTGTTTTTTATGTTGAGAAGTTTCGCTTGACTGTATTAAATAGGTTAAAACCCAGATTTCTAGCATTCAGGCCAGTCAAAGTGCATTTATAATCAAGTTTAGACTGTATAAAATAGGTTTAAACCCAGATTTCTTGCTTTGAGGCCAGTCAAAGTGCCTATAAAACCAAGTTAAGATGAAATAAAACAATTTTAATCCCTGATTTCTAGCATTAAGGCCAGTCAAAGTGCATTTTAACCAGTTTTAGACTTAATGAAACAAGTTGAAACCTAGATTTCTAGCATTGAGGCCAGTCAATGTGCATTTAAAAGCAAGTTTAGACTGTATAAAACAAGTTAAAACCCAGATTTCTAGCTTTGAAGTGAGTCAAAGTACATTTATAAGCAGGTTTTGACTGTATAAAATAACTTAAATCCCAGATTTCTAGCATTCAGGCCAGTCAAAGTACATTTAAAACCTAGTTTCAACTGTATAAAATAAGCCAAAAACCAGATTTCTAGCATTCAGTCCAGTCAAAGTGCATTTTAAACCAAGTTTAGATGAAATAAAATGGGTTAAATCCCAGATTTCTAGCATTAAAACCAGTCAAAGTGCATTTCTTAACAAAGTTTTTACTGTTTAAAACAAGTTAAATCCCAGATTTCTAGCATTAAAACCAGTCAGAGTACATTTAAAACCAAGTTTAGACTGTATCAAATAAGTTTAATGCCAGATTTCTCGTATTGAGGCCAGTCAAAGTACATTTTAAACCCTGTTTAGACTGTATAAAATAGGTTTTTAACCCAGATTTCTAGCATTGAGGCCAGTCAGAGTACATTTAGAAGCAAGTAAATACTGTACAAAATAGGTCAAATCCCAGATTTCCACAAGGAGGCAAGTCAAAGTGCATTTAAAACCAAGTTAAGATGAAATAAAACAAGTTAAATCCCAGATTTCTAGCATTAAAACCAGTCAAAGTACATTCATAAGCAAGTTTTTGCTTGACTGTATCAAACAAGTTAAAACCCAGATTTATAGCATTCAGGCCAGTCAAAGTGCATTTATAAGCAAGTTTAGACTGTATAAAATAAGTTAAAACCCAGATTTCTAGCATTCAGGCCAGTCAAAGTGCATTTATAACCAAGTTTATAATGTATTTAACAGGTTTAAACCAAGATTTCTAGCATTCAGGCCAGTCAAAGTACATTTTCAACCCTGTTTAGACTGTAGAAAATAGGTTAAAACCCAGATTTCTAGCATTCAGGCCAGTCAAGGTGCATTTATAACCAAGTTTAGATGTAATAAAATGAGTTCAAACCCAAATTTCTAGCATTGAGGCCAGTCAAAGTACATTTTAAACGCTGTTTAGACTGTATAAAAAAGGTTAAAACCCAGATTTCTAGCTTTGAAGTTAGTCAAAGTACAGTTATAAGCAAGTTCAGACTGTATAAAATAAGTTAAAACCCAGATTTCTAGCATTCAGGCCAGTCAAAGTGCATTTATTACCATGTTTAGATTAAATAAAATGAGTTCAAACCCAGATTTTTAGCATTAAAACCAATCAAAGTACATTTTAAACCCTGTTTAGACTGTCAAAACAAGCTAAAACCCAGATTTCTTGCATTGAGGCCAGTCAACGTACAATTATGAGCAAGTTTAGACTGTATAAAATAAGTTAAAACCCAGATTTCTAGCATAAGTGCCAGTCAAACTGCATTTATTACCGAGTTTATAATGTATTCAATAGGTTGAAACCCAGATTTCTAGCATTAAGGCCAGTCAAAGTACATTTTAAACCCTGTTTAGACTGTAAAAACAAGTTAAAACCCAGATTTCTACTTTTGAGGCCAGTCAAAGTGCATTTATTACCGAGTTTATAATGTATTCAATAGGTTTAAACCCAGATTTCTAGCATTCAGGCCAGTCAAAGTACATTTTAAACCCTGTTTAGACTGTAGAAAATAAGTTAAAACCCAGATTTCTAGCTTTGAAGTTAATCAAAGTACATTTATAAGCAAGTTCAGACTGTATAAAATAAGTTAAAACCCAGATTTCTAGCATTGAGGCCAGTCAAAGTACATTTTAAACCCTGTTTAGACTGAAGAAGATAGGTTAAAACCCAGATTTCTAGCCTTCAGGCCAGTCAAGGTGCATTTAAAACCAAGTTAAGATGTAATTAAATGAGTTCAAACCCAGATTTCTAGCATTGAGGCCAGTCAAAGTACATTTTGAACGCTGTTTAGACTGTAGAAGATAGGTTAAAACCCAGATTTCTAGCATTCAGGCCAGCCAAGGTGCATTTAAAACCAAGTTAAGATGTAATTAAATGAGTTCAAACCCAGATATTTAGCATTGAGGCCAGACAAAGTACATTTTGAACGCTGTTTAGACTGTATAAAATAAGTGAAAACCCAGATTTCTAGCATTCAGGCCAGTCAAAGTACATTTATAACCAAGTTTAGACTGTATACAATCAGCTGAAACCCAGATTTTTAGCATTAAAACCAGTCAAAGTACATTAAAAACCAAGTTTAGACTGTATAAAATAAGCTAAAACCCACATTTCTAGCATAAAGGCCAGTCAAAGTACATATATGAGCAGGATGATTCTGTATTACATTGGATAAAACCCAGAGTTTTAGCATTCAGGCGTGTCAAAGTACATTCATAAAATAGTTTAGACTGCATAATATAAGTTAAAACCCAAATTTCTAGCATTATAACCAGTCAAAGTGCATTTATTACCGGGTTTATAATGTATTCAATAGGTTTAAACCCAGATTTCTAGCTTTAAGGCCAGTCAAAGTACATTTTAAACCCTGTTTAGACTGTATAAAATAAGTGAAAACCCAGATTTCTAGCTTTAAAGTTAGTCAAAGTACATTTATAAGCAAGTTCAGACTGTATAAAATAAGTTAAAACCCAGATTTCTAGCATTCAGGCCAGTCAAAGTACATTTTAAACCCTGTTTAGACTGTAGAAAATAGGTTAAATCCCAGATTTCTAGCCTTCAGGCCAGTCAAGGTGCATTTAAAACCAAGTTAAGATGTAATAAAATGAGTTCAAACCCAGATTTCTAGCATTGAGGCCAGTCAAAGTACATTTGAAACCCTGTTTAGACTGTAGAAGATGGGTTAAAACCCAGATTTCTAGCATTCAGGCCAGCCAAGGTGCATTTAAAACCAAGTTAAGATGTAATTAAATGAGTTCAAACCCAGATTTCTAGCATTGAGGCCAGACAAAGTACATTTTGAACGCTGTTTAGACTGTATAAAATAAGTGAAAACCCAGATTTCTAGCATTCAGGCCAGTCAAAGTACATTTATAACCAAGTTTAGACTGTATAAAATAAGTAAAAACCCAGATTTTTAGAATTAAAACCAGTCAAAGTACATTTAAATCCAAGTTTAGACTGTAAAAAATAAGCTAAAACCCAGATTTCTAGCATTCAGGCCAGTCAAAGTACATTCATAAAATAGTTTGGATGAAATAAAACAAGTTAAAACCCAAATTTCTAGCATTATAACCAGTCAAGGTACATTTTAAACCCTGTTTTGACTGTATATTAAAGGTAAAAATCCAGATTTCTAGCATTGAGGTCAGTCAAAGTGCATTTAAAACCAAGTTTAGATGAAATAAAACTAGTTATATCCCAGATTTCTAGCCTTAAAACCAGTCAAAGTACATTCATAAGCAAGTTTAGACTGTATAAAACAAGTTAAAACCCAGATTTCTAGTATTGAGGCCAGTCAAAGTGCATTTATAAGCAAGTTTAGACTGTATAAAATGAGTTAAAACCCAGATTTCTAGCATTAAGGCCAGTCAAGGTGCATTTAAAACCAAGTAAATGCTGTATAAATTAAGTTAAAACCCAGATTTCTAGCATTGAGTTTAGTCAAAGTACATTCATAACCAAGTTTAAATTAAATAAAATAAGTTAAAACCCAGGTTTCTAGTANAAACCAAGTTTAGATGAAATAAAACAAGTTAAAACCCAGATTTCTAGTATTGAGGCCAGTCAAAGTGCATTTATAAGCAAGTTTAGACTGTATAAAATGAGTTAAAACCCAGATTTCTAGCATTAAGGCCAGTCAAGGTGCATTTAAAACCAAGTAAATGCTGTATAAATTAAGTTAAAACCCAGATTTCTAGCATTGAGTTTAGTCAAAGTACATTAATAACCAAGTTTAAATTAAATAAAATAAGTTAAAACCCAGGTTTCTAGTACTGAGGCCAGTCAAAGTGCATTTATAACCAAGTATAGACTGTATAAAGTGGCTTAGAACCCAGATTTCTAGCATTGAGGCCAGTCAAAGTGCATTTAAAACCAAATTAAGACTGTATTAAATAGATTAAAACCCAGATTTCTAGCATTGAGGCCAGTCAAAGTGCATTTAAAACCAAGTTTAGATGAAATAAAATGAGTTCAGACCCAGATTTCTAGCATTGAGGCCAGTCAAAGTATTTATACAGTACATTTATAACCAGGTTTTTGTAACCCCCATCAAAGTACAGCTTTGGATTTAAAGATGTATCTAAACAATATTTCAGGAACGTCTCTATTTGTGAGATAGTGAAATTTGCATTATCTGTAATTTAACTGTTGTGGTTCAAAGTAGCCACTAGATGGCACTTGATTTATGCACTATGCAGTGAAATTCAGTAGACCTCCGCATTGCATGCTGGGATTAGCGCACTGATGCTATCTCTGAAGCTAGTGAAAACAATGATACAGCCAAGAGCGTAGTTAACATTTGAGTGCCAGAAAAAAAGCCTGAGAAAAAACGATTTATTTTTATGTTCTCAAGTGTTTTTTATGTTTAGAAGTTTTNGAGTCTCTCTGTTAACGAACAAACAAAGAGTTGGTTGTAACGAACCCTGATAAGTGTTTTCTAGGGTATTTCTTATCTTCGAGCCCTAAAAGTTACGACCTCCTGGAAGTCCCCTTCTGGCCCCTCTCTGAGTGGAAAACAACTGTGATGAGACACCTCTGGCATCCAAGAAATTTGGTTGGACTGTTTCAAGGAACCCCCATCTCACTGTGTGTGTAATATGATTGAAAAATGTCTTTAAATGCACAGATATTGTAATACATGTAAACCTGTACTCACCTACCATAATGTCTTTCATGGATAATGTGTTTGGGCTACAGTACCATGCGTAATAAAGGTTTTCTTTTAAAGGAGATGTAATAACTGTGGTTAGGTTCCAATAAAATAACCCTTTGTTTGGGCTTATTCAAGAGCAGTGGACCTGGTGAGTAAAAGTATGGTAAAATCACGTATGTGCAATTAAAGTGGTGAAAGTTAAACTCAATTAAAGATTTCTGGCTGGCAAGATGAAGGAACCGCCTTTGGAGGTGGTGTCAACTTGAAGTAGGTGTTGGAGGTCAATAAAAACCAGAGCTCCCCAAGACACTCTCTCTCTCTCTTGCACTTTCTTCCATCCGAAACTCTGGTCTGTCAACGTCTCCACAGCAACGTCACTGACGGAGCCGCACCCTTCTCCTGCTGTTTCCCGCGGAGATTCAAAGACTCTCTCTGTGTTCTGGGTGCACGCTACGGTCTCTCTTCCTTCCTGAACTATGATCTGTTGACATCGCTACGGCCACTCTGACGAGTGAACCACGTCCTGCTACTTCGCAAAGTTCCAAAGACTCTGTCTCTCGCTCTTCGTTGGAGGCCCGCTTCGCTTCCAGCCGCTGGGTCCAGAGTTCAATGGCCCCCCTTCTTCCATCAACGTGACGGGAGAAGCTACATCCAATCTGCAGGCACCGCGACCGGAGCGAAGCAACTGCTCCATTCCTACTGGCTGCGCCACACCACGTGGGCCTTCACGCACGCAGACATCGCCTGGCAATGAAGACGCCGCACCACGTGGGCCTGCAGCAACGTACACGTCGCCTAGCAACGGGGACGCCGAGCCACGCTGAGCCACGCTGAGCCACGCTGAGCCACGCTGAGCCACGCTGAGCCACGCTGAGCCACGCTGAGCCACGCTGAGCCACGCCGACCCGCTAGAGCCTTCATCGATCCGTTCAACTTTCCAGCTTGCGTCATCCGTTCCAGCTGTCAACGTCCCGAACCTCTCTTCACCTCCCACAACACCTGCCTCTTCACGCCAATCCTCTACCTCAGTAAGACACTTTGCTTGTCCTTGTATTTCAGAGTCGATGCCAGAAATTGGGGTTTTTGCAAAGGTTTAACTTTAGTTGGTCCCTGCTCTGATCATTGTCTGACTTTCCATTTTATCTGTGTTCCGGTTTTTTTTTATCACAATCAGAAACTCATTCTTATTCCTGTTTCATATATTCTTTGTTTTTATATTCACATATATATATTCACATATATTCATTTATTATCATCACCATTTCATATTCTATTTTGTATGTTCACCTATTAGTTAGTAAATAAATTCACCTTAAAAGACCGTCGTTGTTTGTGTTATGTGTGTGTGGTTTGAAAATTAAGGGCCTATGTTACCGAGTCCAAGATCTCATATACGTGTAGCAACCTTTCAGATTAAAAGACTGATTATCTTAATTTTCCCTGTTTTATTAAAATTGGGTGGTGCCCCGAGGAATATTTAAACTAGCATACTGTTAAGTTTAGATAAAAATTTGGAGTTTAACTTCGTTTATTTGTTAAGTGTAAAATACTGGTATTCTGCTATTAACTAATTATTTATTCGTTGGTAATTTAACATTTTAGACCAATTCACGCTACAGAGGTGAGTCAGAGTACATTTATAACCAAGTTTAGACTGTATACAATCAGCTCAAACCCAGAGTTTTAGCATTAAAACCAGTCAAAGTACATTTAAAACCCTGTTTAGACTGTATAAAATAAGCTAAAACCCAGATTTCTAGCATAAAGGCAAGTCAAAGTACATATATGAGCAGGTTGATTCTGTATTTCATAGGATAAAACCCAGAGTTCTAGCATTCAGGCCAGTCAAAGTACATTCATAAAATAGTTTAGACTGCATAAAATAAGTTAAAACCCAAATTTCTAGCATTATAACCAGTCAAAGTGCATTAAAAACCAAGTTTCGACTGTATAAAATAGGTTAAAACCCAGATTTCTAGTATTGAAGACAGTCAAAGGACATTTAAAACCAAGTTTAGATGAAATAAAATGAGTTCAGACCCAGATTTCTGGCATTAAAACCAGTCAAGGTACATTTTAAACCCTGTTTAGACTAGAAAATAAGCTAAAACCCAGATTTCTTGCATTGAGGCCAGTAAAAGTGCATTTATAGGCAAGTAAATACTGTATAAAACAAGTAAAAAACCCAGATTTCTAGCTTTGAGACCAGTCAAAGTGCATTTATTACCGAGTTTATAATGTATTCAATAGGTTTTAACCCAGATTTCTAGCATTAAGGCCAGTCAAAGTACATTTTATACCCTGTTTAGACTGTAAAAACAAGTTAAAACCCAGATTTCAACTTTTGAGGCCAGTCAAAGTGCATTTATTACCGAGTTTATAATGTATTCAATAGCTTTAAACCCAGATTCCTAGCATTAAGGCCAGTCAAAGTACATTTTGAACCCTGTTCAGACTGTAGAAAATAAGTTAAAACCCAGATTTCTTGCATTGAGGCCAGTAAAAGTGCATTTATAGGCAAGTAAATACTGTATAAAACAAGTGAAAGCCCAGATTTCTAGCTTTGAGGCCAGTCAAAGTGCATTTATAACCAAGTTTATAATGTATTCAATAGGTTTAAACCCAGATTTCTAGCATTAAGGCCAGTCAAAGTACATTTTAAACCCTGTTTAGACTGTAAAAACAAGTTAAAACCCAGATTTTAACTTTTGAGGCCAGTCAAGGTGCATTTATTACCGAGTTTATAATGTATTCGATAGGTTTAAACCCAGATTCCTAGCATTCAGGCCAGTCAAAGTACATTTTAAACCCTGTTTAGACTGTAGAAAATAAGTTTAAACCCAGATTTCTAGTATTGAAGTTAGTCAAAGTACATTTAGAAGCAAGTTCAGACTGTATAAAATAACTTAAAACCCAGATTTATAGCATTCAGGCCAGTCAAAGTGCATTTATAAGCAAGTTTAGGATGCATAAAATAAGTTAACACCCAGATTTCTAGTATTGAGGCCAGTAAAAGTACATATATAAGCAAGTTTAGACTGTATAAAACAAGTTCAAACCCAGATTTCTAGCATTGAGGCCAGTCAAAGTACATTTAAAACGCTGTTTAGACTGTATAAAATAAGTTCAAACCCAGATTTCTAGCATTGAGGCCATTTAAAGTACATTTATAACCAAGTTTAGATGAAATAAAATGAGTTCAAACCCAGATTTTAACATAAAAACCAGTCAAAGTACATTTAAAACCCTGTTTAGACTGTATTAAATAAGCTAAAACCTAGATTTCTAGCATTGAGGCCAGTCAAAGTGCATTTAAAAGCAAGTAAATACTGTATAAAACAAGTTAAAACCCAGATTTCTAGTATTGAGGCCAGTAAAAGTACATATATAAGCAAGTTTAGACTGTATAAAACAAGTTAAAACCCAGATTTCTAGCATTGAGGCCAGTCACAGTGCATTTATAACCAAGTTTATAATGTATTTCATAGGTTTAAACCCAGATTTCTAGCATTAAGGCCAGTCAAAGTGCATTTAAAACCAAGTTTTGATGAAATAAAACAAGTTTAAAACCAGATTTCTAGCATTGAGGCCAGTCAAAGTGCATTTATTACCAAGTTTATAATGTATTTAACAGGTTTAAACCAAGATTTCTAGCATTCAGGCCAGTCAAAGTACATTCATAAACTAGTTTAGACTGCATAAAATAAGTTAAAACCCAAATATCTAGCATTATAACCAGTCAAAGTGCATTTAAAACCAAGTTTCGACTGTATAAAATAGGTTAAAACCCAGATTTCTAGTATTTAAGACAGTCAAAGTACATTTAAAACCAAGTTTAGATGAAATAAAATGAGTTCAGACCCAGATTTCTGGCATTAAAACCAGTCAAGGTACATTTTAAACCCTGTTTTGACTGTATATTAAAGTTAAAAATCCAGATTTCTAGCATTNCCCAGATTTCTAGCATTCAGGCCAGTCAAAGTACATTTTAAACCCTGTTTAGACTGTATAAAACAAGTGAAAACCCAGATTTCTAGCTTTGAAGTTAGTCAAAGTACATTTATAAGCAAGTTTGGACTGTATAAAATAACTTAAAACCCAGATTTCTTGCTTTGAAGTTAGTCAAGGTACATTTATAAGCAAGTTTGGACTGTATAAAATAACTTAAAACCCAGATTTCTAGCATTCAGGCCAGTCAAAGTACATTTTAAACCCTGTTTAGACTGTAGTTAATAGGTTAAAACCCAGATTTCTAGCATTCATGCCAGTCAAGGTGCATTTGAAACCAAGTTAAGATGTAATTAAATGAGTTCAAACCCAGATTTCTAGCATTGAGGCCAGACAAAGTACATTTTGAACGCTGTTTAGACTGTATAAAATAAATGAAAACCCAGATTTCTAGCATTCAGGCCAGTAAAAGTAAATTTAAAAGCAAGTAAATACTGTATAAAATAAGTAAAAACCCAGATTTCTAGCATTGAGGTGTAGTGTGGATCCTGAGGTTCAATCAGGAATCTTCACTTTCTGGTTTCAGTTTCTGCCTCGCAGAACACCAGAGGTAAACAGGTCTGTTTTGTGTCATCTGGGACAGGCAAAACACACTCCTCACCATTACTCTTTGGGTGCTTGATTTCTGATTAACGGACAACGGAAGATCCCGTTGAAAAACAACTCAGACTATAGCTTGGTTCTCAGAAGTGAGTACCAAAGTGTCAATATCCTGAATTAAGTTTACGACAGGTGTCAAGGATGCAGAAGGAATCATCTGTTTTGTGTAAGCCTAAATCCTGCAAATGGACTCGTGTCACCAAAAGGTCATCTCTGTGGGCGCCAAAGAGTCTCTCTGTTAACGAACAAACAAAGAGTTGGTTGTAACGAACCCTGATAAGTGTTTTCTAGGGTATTTCTTATCTTCGAGCCCTAAAAGTTACGACCTCCTGGAAGTCCCCTTCTGGCCCCTCTCTGAGTGGAAAACAACTGTGATGAGACACCTCTGGCATCCAAGAAATTTGGTTGGACTGTTTCAAGGAACCCCCATCTCACTGTGTGTGTAATATGATTGAAAAATGTCTTTAAATGCACAGATATTGTAATACATGTAAACCTGTACTCACCT
>RPOG01004879.1:21780-38831 GCA_008086565.1 Thalassoma bifasciatum
CCAGATTCTGCTTCTCATGTCCTCTTTGAAATGAGTGATGCCAATTCCTGCTCTCCCTTTGTTCTGTCACTTTAAAGTAGTGAGCTCTTTTTCTGTGTCAGGAGGAAAAATGAGTTTCTCTAATATTTGATCAGATTGATTTGATCAGACAACACTGTCTCCTAGAGATGAGGTCTGTGTATTTCTACATGTTTTCAATCATTCTGATGTTCTGACCATGTAACATCTGCCTTCTTTCTGTTCACTCACAACATTAGTGGATGAACAGTCAGATGGACTTTTTCTGTAGAGAACAGAACCATCAAAGAAGTGAAGTGATGCTGGAGTCAACACACAGGAGAGTGTGTTACATCAGCACATTTTTCACAGCAACTAATGAAATATCAGAGAACATTTTACAGAGACGTTTGCTGTCAACATTTATGAGAGTCCTCATGGATCTGAACTCACAACCTTTACTCTGGATGCTGAGAGAAAAGCTGCTTCAGTCTGCCTCAGAATTCTCTCTAAACGTAGGAACTGTCAGAAATCAGATGTGTATTACTGTCACTTTAAGAAGACAGGACAGCTGTAGTTTATCGAAACAATCAGCTGAGAATGAAAGACGATCATTTAGTGAGATTTAGTGAGTGAGAGAGGGAGTCTAAAATCTCTGTCTGAGAGTTAAAAGTGTTTAAGTACTGATAGTGTGACAGAAACAATAAGAGAACAACAATGGATCTCAACACAGTCAGTAGTTGTTGAGAAAGTTTGAGTTTGGACCAAAGTGTTTGACTGACTGACATTTCCACCTTCAGAGCCATGCTGCTATCAGAGCTACAACAAGAACGTCTCTACAGACCAGATTTGGAGCTTTCTACTGAAAAGACTTTTTTCTATTTGATAGTCTTCTGCTGCTCTGAGTGTTTCCTGATTCAGGTCCAATCAGTCCTCTGAGGAGGATTAAACCAAAGCAGATCTTTTTGTTGTGAAATGAGATGTTTTCTTTTGCACATTGAGTCTTTGAGCTCTTGTTGTCTGGTTCTACCTCAGTGTGTCCAGTCTGCAGAGTGGATCCTCCAGTCCAGCAGACAGCAGCTTCACTCCTGAGTCTCCTGGATGATTGTAGCTCAGGTCCAGCTCTCTCAGGTGGGAGGGGTTGGATCTCAGAGCTGAGGCCAGAGAAGCACAGCCCCTCTCTGTGACCAGACACCCTGACAGACTGGAGTTAGAGAAGAAAATTATAAAATGAAAAAAAGTGAACCAGTTTTCTTCTGTCATTCATATAACTTAAACCTGACCTGAGAGTTTCCAGTTGACAGTGAGGACTCTTCAGTCCAGCAGACAGCAGCTCCACTCCTGAATCCTTCAGGTGGTTGTTACTCAGGTCCAGCTCTCTCAGACTGGAGGACTGTGAGCTGAGGACTGAGGACAGAGCTTCACAGCTTCTCTCTGACAGAATACATCCAGAAAACCTGAGAGGACATGGAAATGATTGTGAAGTCTTTTTTTTATTTTTTGGAAATAATCAAAGCCATGAAATTCCTAATTTTATTCAATGAAGAATCAATCTAAAAAATGTATTGCGTCTCCTGACCTTCCCTGATGATGACTTAAAGGTGCCATTTTACACAAATTTATTTTAACATAGATTACTCACAAAAATATTTGACACCGGTGTGTCTTCAACACCCCCTCATATAAAAAAAAATCCATCCTCTCCTCTCTTCACTAGCTCCCTTTTTATGAAAATCTCTCCTCAAGTGAACTGTTTTGAAATCAAGCTGGTGTTGATGTCATCACTGGACACACAAACACCAGAGAGAAGTGACACAACCACGTCTGTCAGTTTCTCCACATTCTCCCCCTGCAGCTTCCTCAAAGGAACAAAACAAACAAAATGTCTATATTTAGAGCGTGGCATACAAGTTACTCTGTTCCTTGATTCAGCATGAACACTTCCTGAAAGATGCAGAGAGAGTTTGAACTCAAATGCATATTAAACTGATGATGCTGTCACAGCTCAGTGAAAAATGTGGTGAAAAAGAAGGATTTTTGGAAGGCCTTATATTGTGGTCCAAGTTTTTCTTCTTTTAAGCAGGGGCAGCCACATTCACAACTCTGGGACATGAGACCCCTGCATCAAATGACTTTCATCGATTTTCAAAAAGTATGCTAAGGAGTCTTGAAGAACATATTATGTCAATTGGGTTCTCTTTTAAGATGTCTCCCTGTTTACTGTCCCAAACTGAGTTTGATATTATTTCATTCAAAAAACCTTTGACCTGACCTGAGAGTTTCCAGTTGACAGTGAGGACTCTTCAGTCCAGCAGACAGCAGCTCCACTCCTGAATCCTTCAGGTGGTTGTTACTCAGGTCCAGCTCTCTCAGACTGGAGGACTGTGAGCTGAGGACTGAGGACAGAGCTTCACAGCTTCTCTCTGACAGGTTACATCCAGAAAACCTGAGAGAAAAAAGAAACTGTCTTATCTTACTTTGGATAATGATTGAAGGTCATTTAGGTTTAAAGTGTTTTCACAAGTAAATACTGTGCTTGCCTCTGTTAAAAATATATATCAGTCAGCCATCTTTAAGTAAATTACTGACTTGACTTGTTTGAC
This sequence comes from Thalassoma bifasciatum, assembly GCA_008086565.1. Taxonomy (NCBI): domain Eukaryota; kingdom Metazoa; phylum Chordata; class Actinopteri; order Labriformes; family Labridae; genus Thalassoma; species Thalassoma bifasciatum. The sequence continues at coordinate 24,381 of RPOG01004879.1, forward strand.
CTTTTCAATCATTTATACTGTAAGAAACATATATTCATTAAAAGCTTCTATTTCTCCTGACGTAAAAGGGGCACATTGAGTGACTTTCACTGATCGTGTGAATAATCTTAAAGCTTTATTCTGACCTGAGAGTTTCCAGTTGACAGTGAGGACTCTTCAGTCCAGCAGACAGCAGCTCCACTCCTGAATCCTTCAGGTGGTTGTTACTCAGGTCCAGCTCTCTCAGACTGGAGGACTGTGAGCTGAGGACTGAGGACAGAGCTTCACAGCTTCTCTCTGACAGATTACATCCAGAAAACCTGAGAGGACACAGACACATTTGTCTAATCCTGTTTTAAGCTTAATAACTGGTTGAAGACCGTTTATGTTTATACAACATACACTGAAGTATTTTTTGTGCAGGTAGAACTATTTTCTATATTTCATTCAGGTACACTCTCGTCATAGTTTTGAACCATTTATTGCCAAATGGCAGCCAATACAGTTATTATTGGCATTACAGCTATGGTTTCAGAGTACTCCCTGGGTTAGCCAAGCAGCCTGCTTCGGCTTTCCAGGGAGTGCAAAGCAGATCCCCCCCCTGGGGAACAAGACACACACTTTATACATGAATATTATACATGAATATCATACATGTATACAGACTTAACAGGAGGAGGCTGGGGTGGAGGAGGTAACTTCGAGACGCAGCAGTGTGGTGTGTAGCAGTAGCAGGAATAGTTGTGAATGTAGACATGTTTAAATACACCGCATTGTTGGTCGACGGCGAGCTGTGATTGGTTAAGTGGAGAGGTGTGATTCGAACGTCAGCCTGTCAGCTGGCATCAGCTGGGCGTATGACAAGGCACAGGACGTACTTGATTGCGCTCGAAGTAAAGTAAGTCCATGTGAGAGCAGTATCAAAACTTGGTAAATAACGGTTTACCTTATGTCAATAATAACCGCAATGTCGAGACCAAAGTCTCATGAGGGACCCAATCGGTTCGTCGGACGAATCCGAAAGGTCCCTCACGTTTCGTCTACCCCCAAAACCAATGAGCTAACGCCAAGTAAAGCATAACTTCAGAAGTTTTCTGTGGCATGCCTGCCGCAGACACGCAATACAACTATGATGCAAGCATGCATCCTAGATGGGTCATGCTAGAGCTGAGTGAATAAAAGTTATGTGAGACAGCAAGCCTGCTGTGGACCCAACAGAGGTAAGAGATGCAGCATGCATCCAGAACGGGTCATACTAGAGTTAAGTGATGAGTAGAGAAATAGCTATGTGTTACAGCTACATGTTGGAGACCTTTGATAGAGATAATGATGCAAGCATGCATCCTGAAGGTCATTCTATTGTTATGTGATATGAGGATAAAATGAATGTGTTACAGCAAGCATGCCGAAGACCCCCAAAGCAATGATTCAAGCCTGAATCCTAAAAGGACATGTAACAGTATATGATATGGACATCTATGACTAAGTGTAACAGCAAGCATGCTGTAGACCATGAAGATACTTGACACAGGCAAGCATCTAAAACAGGTCGTGCTATAATAAAAGACATAGGATTAAAACAGGTATGTGTTACAGCAGCATGCTGTAGGCCCTCAAAACTCTATGATGCAAGCATGCATCCTAGAAAGGTCATACTTTTAGTAATGTTTAATGTCAGTAAAACATCTATGTGTTACAGCAGCATGCTGTAGACCCTCAAAACACTATGATGCAAGCATGCATCCTAGAAAGGTCATACTATTAGTAATGTTTTATGTCAGTAAAACATCTATGTGAAACAGCAAGCATGCTGCAGACTGTTAAAGGTAGTAAAATGCAAGCATGCATCTAGGCAGTCATACTACAGTTATATGGAATATAAGAAAACGTATGTGTATCAGCAAGCATGCTGAAGACCATATCAAGAGGTACTTTGATGAAGTGACATCTTAAATGGTCATACTACAGTTGAGTGACATGAAAGTGAAAAACCTATGTACAGCGGCGTGCTGAAGACCATGAAGATACTTGATGCAGGGAACCATCTAAAACAGGTCAATCTATAGATATAAGATGTAAATAAATATCTATGTGTTACAGCAAGCATGCTGTAGACCTTTGAAAGACTATGATGCAAGCATGCATCCTAGAAAGGTCATACTATGAGTAGTGTGATATGTCAGTGGAATTTCTATGTGAAACAGCAAGCGTGCTGCAGACCGTAAAAGGTAGTAGAATGCAAGCATGCATTTAAGTGGTCATACTACAGTTAAATGAAATGTAAGAAAACGTATGTGTATCAGCAAGCATGCTGAAGAACATCAAGAGGTACTTTGATGTAGTGACATCTAAAATGGTCATACTACAGTTGAGTGACATGAAAGTGAAAAACCGATGTACAGCGACGTGCTGAGGACCTTGAAAATACTTGATGCAGGCAAGCATCTAAAACAGGTCAATCTACAGTTATGAGATGTAAAGATAATATCTATGTGTTACAGCAAGCATGCTGTAGACCTTTGAAAGACTATGATGCAGCATGCATCCTAGAGGGTCATACTACAGTTATGTGCAATGTAAAAAGACATCTTTGTGTTACAGCAAGCATGCTGTAGATCTTGGAAGAACTATGATGCAAGCATGCATCCTAAAAGGGGTCATACTACAGTTATTTGGGATGTAAATGACTGTCTATGTGTTACAGCAGCATGCTGTAGACCCATATCCTGAACAGATCGAAGACTTTACTACTGATTAAACCTTACACTTTACTACTGATTAAACCCAGCCGTCTCTCCTGATTCGATGAATTATTGTGCATGATAGCATCAGTTTGTGTGTTTTTTTGTTTTTTTTTTGTTTTTTTTTTCTCTCCTCAAAGCTTTTTGAGCCATGATGATCTCCTTCACTCCTGGGCTAACGTAGCATTCGCAAGCTGTAGAAGTCCAGTGTCCCAAAGCTTCAACATAGAACTTAAAACCAGCTCTGCTGCGGCGGTAGCTGCCCCATGCAGGGCTGAGTGTGGAATGAAGAGTTGAGGAAGGAGACCACATCTTTGGCAGGGGACACTGAGTTGTGAGGTTGAACCAGGACCTTGATGAGAGTTCTCCTTTGTCAGTCAGGAGCAAGGCTCATCCAGTTTGCCGATGGCGGTGAGCAAGTACCAGGTCATGGACAATAGAGGACAGAAAACAGTGTTAGTTTCTGCAGTGACAAAGGTTGGAATTTTTTAACCTCTGACTGCGATGGAATATTTAAGAAAAAAGGAATAGGTGATGAGCTACAGTAATATCTGAATTAGTGGAATCATGCAGAGGTGAAAAAGCATCTTGAGCTAGATGAGTATTCACCATGCTGAAGAAAACAGTAAAAAGCTTTGAGAGAAACCATTTCCAGTAAAAGATCTACCTATACCCCGGAAACACCCTTTATTAAGTGAGACCGCAGTTTGTTTGTTTTTTTGTTTTTTGTTTTTTTTTAAACCAGAGTTAAAGAAGATGGAAGGTTCTTATCCCTGGTGACTGGATGCTCCTTTTTAGACCATTGCACGGGGAACAAATGGAGGTGTTTCCATATAGGCAACATACTGCTGGATCCAAGCATCTCAAGTGGAATTAAGTACCTCCTAAGAACACTTTAATGGAAGATGGCTGCATTTCTGAACTTGAAACTGTAGCCCACGAAAGCGCAAGTCCTGAGCATGTTTACAGGCATGACAATGACAGGGAACAAGAAACTGAGAGAAGAGGAGTGGTACCATGCGGAGTTGTAGGTTTTGTTTTTTTGTTTTTTTTTTTGTTTTTTTTTTAATATTTAATTTTAGCTGTGAGTTTGGCAGTCCAGCATGGCTTCTGTTTACTACAACCTACAGGCATTATATGCCCGTGTTTATTTCTATATTTAATACTGATTCATCTGCCATAACCAAACCATAATTACACCATGTCAGCCTATCAAGGCTGTAACACTTTTAATACGGCTTGTAATTATTGATATTTGAATCAACTGTCACCCTTGTAACCTAGTGTATAGATGAATTTGTTGAAAACTATTTCATTTATTATAATGATTATAGTGATTATTATTACTACTATTATTATTATTATTATTATTATTATTATTATTATTATTATTAGTTTCTTCTCTTGGTTATGCAAGTCTTATTCTAGGTCCTTGATATTATCCTGGACAGCTATCTTTAACTTATCCTATTTAATCTTAGCTTGGCTGAGCTGAGCTTATCTTATCTTATGTCTTTTGATGTGCTGAAGAGTGCATGAAATCCTGTCGGGGGCCCTCTAGTCCAAAACTGATTGCTGAATCTTGGTAGAGCTATCCTTTAGGAGCCACGCAGGGCAAGGTCCCTGAACTCCTGAAATTTAAATCAGGATACAGCACTACCATTTTATTAACGAGTCTGTGTATGCGCTTCTCTCTACACTGCACGCAGTTTCCCATATTGCAAGACCTGGTGAGATGACTTGGGACCCTATTAATGTGAGGGACCGAAGCACACCCTTTATTAATGACATTAATGAATATTGACCATTGCCTCACATCCCAAAAACACTATAGTTGATTACTGGACCACAGACTTTCCAAAGAACACATGCCATGGCGATCAGGTACAGTTCTAGTAACAAGGTAGATGGTAAATCTGCTGGAGGCCAGCTCAACTCCTTGGCCACACAACTGTAAGCAACTGGTGATCATAAATCCCCCTGAAACCTATTGAGGGAAAGGCATCTATGTAGAACCTCAGAGAGGTGGGATTATCCGAGATAACGTTAACAGAAGGGCATGCTGCACCCATTATTGCATAAAATTTACCACAACCGGAAATCAGATCTACGCTCATCTCCTCGACAGGAAAAGGCATGTAAGTGGTAACACTGCAATGAAATGGCAGGCAGCACGATAGAGCCTATAACCAATATCTATCTAATTATTAGACACTGTAATACACGGAATATACTTTATACTCTTATTTAACCTGTAAAATACTATATTGATAGGAATTTGATGCTTTACTGAGAAATGGCACAAGCATAACAGTTTGAGATGACTCTTCTAGGGTTTGAAGAATTTGCAGCAGGAAGAAAATTCAAATTCGGGACTTATTTTGATTTTCCATTTATGATATATTTTTTTTAAATTTATTTATCTATTTTTGCCTGTAAATAATAGTCTTGTCTTTTGCTATTCTTTTGTGTTTATGGTTGTTGATAATACTCTTTATGCAAATTTTTTTTTTTTTTTTTTTTTTTTTTTTTTTTTTTTTTTTTTTTTTTTTTTTTTTTTTTTTTTTTTTTTTTTTTTTTTTTTTTTTTTTTTTTTTTTTTTTTTTTTTTTTTTTTTAATTACCTTCAATGCCTTACCTATACCTTGTACGAGAGAGCGCAGCATACCATAACACAATACTTGTATGTTCGAGCACACCTGGCAATTAAAATTGATTCTGATTCAACTCGCTGGATTTGTTATGTGGATGTTTCAGTTCTCTGAAGCTACCGCCATGTAGACCAATTACCCTTGAAAAAACCTAAACTTAAGTTGAAGGTAGCTGAAGATGACTTTCATTTGGGTCCTTTGAGGGTTCCCCACCTCCCTGTAATTACTTTGCAGTTTGTCGTTTTCTTTTGCTCTGTTATTAGATGTTTGTATACGTTTGTGGTGACGCTGTAGAACCTTGATGTCTGAAAAACGCTATGTGAAGCTCCTGTTTGTCATCAGGCAGCTAAGCGCCTCCTTTCAGGGACAACTCACTATGGAAGGGAGGGGCGGACCGCGCATAGGCGGAGCGAATGAAACTGAAGCTTTAGACTTTGAACAGCGTTGTTGTGATTTTTTATTTTTTTTATTTTTAAATTTATTTATTTATTTCTAATGTGGTGGAGAACGAGGAAAGAAACGGGTGGGGAACGGACGGAAAGTCAAGCACACTACACTTCGTATGATAAAACGCGCATGCGCTAGAGAGTTTTCTGGATGGGCGGGGGAGCGTGCTACTTGAGCTGCGGCTAGGGAAGATGATTACTTTTAGCACAACCGGACTTCCCCACAGTCAACAACACATTTGTCTGATACATTTCAGATGAGCGTAGAGGGATCAGGTTAATGTGGTTACCTGCCAGGCTTTAATCCCTGAGGTGAGGGAGATCGCTGCAGCTGGTGAGAGGAACAACGCTCCAGCTGGTGCTGCTGGGACTGCATTTCCCAGTGACCTTTGCGGCGTGATGTAGCTTGGTCATGGTCGCCATGGTATCCAGGGACGCTACATACGGGCCGGGTGCATGGTTCTGAGGGAGGCCGATGAAGTGGTTTTCTGGGAGTTTGAGACGGACATTCTTCTCGCTGAGGGAGGTTTGGATAATTGCCAGAGCAGTTTTCCCAGAACAGTTAACACGGGTCCTCGTCCTGGATATCGACGCTGGTCTGAGCTGGGCTCTCTTAGCGGGCGTGCTAATGCTGGCGCTAGCTTCAATGCTAGGAGCAGTGTGCAGGCATTTTTCCTTCTTGACTTGTCCTCTGGCCGGAGGAAGGTGCGGTGGAGGCAGAGGAAGCCTGAGCATGGCTGTGAATGTGGGCCTGAAAACTTTAAGAAGCTTTTTGTTGCTGACTCGCTGTGTGAAGGATCAATTCTCTTTAAGACCAGCCGGATAATGGACTGCTGTATACTTGCCGACCGGGAGCTGCGGCGAATACTGCGATTTGCCTCAGGCCCAAATTCATCTGGAGTTTCACTGATATCACCGTCCTCAAAGGATCCAGCTGAGACATTTCGGCGGATGAGATGGTGAGTTTGACACACAGACGGCAAAGAACAAATACTCTCGTACCTTGACTTCGAGACGCAGAAGTGTGGTGTGTAGCAGTAGCAGGAATAGTTGTGAATGTAGACATGTTTAAATACACCGCCTTGTTGGTCGACGGCGAGCTGTGATTGGTTAAGTGGAGAGGTGTGACTCGAACGTCAGCCTGTCAGCTGGTATCAGCTGGGCGTATGACTTCCGTGTCCTGCATGAACTAACGCGAGCTTCATTTAAACAGTCTCCATTAAGATTTTCTGAATTTCTCGACTCTCCTGACCTGTGCCAGTGAGTGATAGAGATTTTTGTGCAACATAAAGCAAATTTATTTGATATTACATTGTCATTGATTCTGATTGTGTAAAAGTTTATCTTCAGTTTAATCCTGACCTGAGAGTTTCCAGTTGACAGTGAGGACTCTTCAGTCCAGCAGACAGCAGCTTCACTCCTGAATCCTTCAGGTGGTTGTTACTCAGGTCCAGCTCTCTCAGACTGGAGGACTGTGAGCTGAGGACTGAGGACAGAGCTTCACAGCTTCTCTTTGACAGATTACATCCAGAAAACCTGAGAGAAAAAGGAAACGTTTGTCCAGTCTGCTGTTTCTTTGGAAATTATTAAAAGCCATGAATTTCTTTGTTTTATTCAATTAAGAATCAATTTACAAAATTTATTTCGTCTCCTAACCTGCTCTGATGATGACTTAAAGGTGCCATTTTACGCAAATTCATTTTAACATAGATTACTCACAAAAATATTAGACACTGGCGTAACTTCAACACCCCCTCATATTAAAAAAATTCCATCCTCTCCTCTCTTCACTAGCTCCCTTTTTATGAAAATCTCTCCTCAAGTGAACTGTTTTAAAATCAAGCTGGTGTTGATGTCATCACTGGACACACAAACACCAGAGAGAAGTGACACAACTACGTCTGTCAGTGTCTCCACATTCTACTCCTGCAGCTTCCTCAAAGGAACAAAACAAACAAAATGTCTATATTTAGAGCGTGGCATTGAAGTTCTCTGTTCCTTTAGTTACCATGATCACTTCCTGAAAGATGCGGAGAGAGTCTGAACTCATATGCATATTCAACTGATGATGCTGTCACAGCTCAGTGAAAAATGTGGTGAAAAAGAAGGATTTTTGGCAGTTCTAATCTCGTGGTCCAGGTTTCTTTTTTATTTTGAGGGGGGGGGGCAGCCGAATTCACTGCTATTGATCATCACAACTCTGCATTAAATGACTTTAAACTGTTTTCAAACGTGTAAAATGGAACCTCTAAGGAAATATTATCTTCAAATAGAGCTCTCCCTTAAGATGTCTCCCTGTTAACTGTCACAAACTGAGTTTGATATTATTTTTACTCATATAACCTTTGACCTGACCTGAGAGTTTCCAGTTGACAGTGAGGACTCTTCAGTCCAGCAGACAGCAGCTCCACTCCTGAATCCTTCAGGTGGTTGTTACTCAGGTCCAGCTCTCTCAGACTGGAGGACTGTGAGCTGAGGACTGAGGACAGAGCTTCACAGCTTCTCTTTGACAGATTACATCCAGAAAACCTGAGAGGACACAGACACATTTGTCTAATCCTGTTTAAAGTTTAATAATTGGTTGAAAACAGTTTATATTTATACAACATACAATGAAGTATTTTTTGTGCAGGTAGAACTATTTTCTATATTTAAACAGTCTCCATTAAGATTTTCTGAATTTCTCGACTCTCCTGACCTGTGCCAGTGAGTGATAGAGATTTTTGTGCAACATAAAGTACATTTATTTAATGTTACATTGTTATTGTTTCTGACTGTGTAGAATTTTATCTCCAGTTTTATCCTGACCTGAGAGTTTCCAGTTGACAGTGAGGACTCTTCAGTCCAGCAGACAGCAGCTCCACTCCTGAATCCTTCAGGTGGTTGTTACTCAGGTCCAGCTCTCTCAGACTGGAGGACTGTGAGCTGAGGACTGAGGACAGAGCTTCACAGCTTCTCTCTGACAGATTACATCCACTCAGCCTGGAGAAGAATAAGTGTTTAACACAGACTCAACGTTTCATATGTCATGAACAATCTGTTTTGAATCAGTCATTTCTGCACCTACACAGCTTTGTTTGCAGCTTTGATCACTGGCAGCAGCCTCAGAAGAGCCTCCTCTGAAGCAGAGTATTTCTTCAGCTCAAACAGCTCCAGATCTTTGTCTGATGACAGTAAGATGAAGACCAGAGCTGACCACTGAGCAGGAGACAGTTGATGTGTGGAGAGAGGTCCTGATCTCAGGGACTGTTGGATCTGCTCCTCTAGAGAACGATCATTCACTTCATTCAGACAGTGGAACAGGTTGATGCTTTTCTCTGNCACACACACACACACACACACACACACACACACACACACACACACTAGCCTGTAAAGCATCAGTGCATAATGAATTGCATAAATGTTTGGAGAAACTCCTGACACCACCTGAGACCTGAGGACATGGTGACATAAGAAGATCAAGATTTCAACACTTTGTTGAGTTTCTCTTTCACTTATGCTGCTGAAAAAAGGGTTTGAAAACACTTTTAAAGTGATAAAATAACAACAACACATTTAATACATAAATTATTTGTATCGTGCTTTCGGAATTCTCAAAAACACTTTATAAATTGCATGTATAAAAGACGGATTCAAAGACAAACACAAACCTGCAACATGCAATAAAACACAAAAAAGGGGATTTGATCAACAGTTACAAGCATTTTAAAAAAAGATGTGTTTTGAGATGAGATTGTGATGTGGTAAGGTTGGTTCTGTCGCAGATGTGTTTGGGCAGTGAGTTCCAGAGGGGGGTCAGCAACAGAAGCCAACGCCCCGTTACTCCTGGTCCTTTGTGGTGGGGAAAGGAGGTTGTCATCAGAGGAGCAAAGATTACTGGGTGGGTTAGGGGGCTGAAGCAGGTCAGTAAAATACTGAGGGCTCAGCTATGGAGGACTTTGAATGTTACAAGAAAGACTTTGAATTGGATATGGTGGGGAACAGGGAGCCAGTGGAGGTTTTGAAGAATTGGGGCAATGTTATCACAGGACCAGGAATGGGTGAGAAGACAAGCCACTGAATTCTGAATCCTCTAGAGTTTATCGAGGGCTTTTGATGATGAACCAAACAGCCCTTTTCCACTGACCCATCTTGGCCCCACTCTACTCAACTACTCGCCTCTACTTGGTTTGTGTTGCGTCTCCACAGGCGCAGTGCTACGCGTCAGACACCAGTTTTTAGTGCCTACTCTACCCTGGTTCCAAGTGAGCTAAGCCGATACTAAAAGTGATGCTGACGGTCTGCCGGTCAATCATTGGTCAGAGAATGTCATCTCCGCAGCTTCTGACTCTGCACAAATCACTTACAAGAGGCAAAGGAATGAGTCAGCGACAAGTTTTTAATGACATTTAAACCCAACAGCACAGAACCACACTGAATGAACACAAGATACCACCTTAAAATGCACCTTCATGATTCCTAAATAAGTTAAACGTCCTTTTTAAACGAAAAAGAAGTGAACAGCAAAGATAGTTTGGTTTAAAGAGTCTTTTAAATTAAATCAAAGTTAGCTGGCGCAGGAGCGATCTGTCTGCCACGAGAGTCTTTAAGCACCAATCAGTCCATTAATCCACAGGGAACTAAAAACCTTTTGGTCAAGTTTCTTCTTACTAACTAGTTGTTTTTTAGAGACCATATGGTCCGGGTTTTTAGTTTTTAATTTCCCTAGAGTGACCTAGGTCACTTCTCAATTACAGTCCTTCGTCGAGGAAGCAAAAGGAGGCGCACGTCGTCGTGTACTGACAACAAATGGAGGCAACAGTACAGCGGGCTGTAACTCGGCGACTATTCCTTTAATGAAATCTTTTGAAAGCTTTGTTTTTTCCTTTAAAGACCACGGTGGCACATATGTTTTTTACAAAATTATGTTTGTGTCACGTTATAGATGAACATGAACGCACTTCTGCGCAGCACTTTAGCGCAGCTGTGTTATAAGATCCACGCCCACCGTGAGTCTGTAATAGGGCTCATGGAAAAGCTAACCAAACAGAGTAGACAGCTCGGCTCAGCTCAGCTCATCCCGACCTTAACATATCACCTTTTCACGGTTTTCTCCTATGAGAACGTCCGTAGTTAAGACCTACTTTACTTCCGTACGTATTCCCAAAGTAGAAGTGTCTTCCCCTCATCACCCGTCTACGTCCGACACAAAACTCTACTTTTTCCACTTTTTGGTGACTTCAATGGCATGTTTAGGTGGTACCAAGAATTACACCGAGGATGCAGATGTGGGGTGATGGAGTTAGGGTGTTGTTGTCATCAGTGAATGATAATTTTTGAGTGCTAACAATGAGAGATTTCAGTCCATTGATAAAGATGTCATTTATTGCACTTGAGGAAGCTTGTTTGCTTTTATGTTTTAATTTTGGTGAGGCAGTTAGTCAGTATGGAGATGGTTGATGAAGTGATGGATTTGTTGGAGATATAAATTTGAATATCATCAGCATAATAGTGGAAATGGAAACCATGGGAGCATTCAGTGTTGCCAAGGGGGAGCATATAGAGGATGAATAGGAGAGGACCAAGCACCGAACCCTGGGGGACGCCCTGTAAAAGAGGGGCAGTGGAGGAGGAACAGTTATTTATGTGGGTGAATTGCTGTCTTTTCCAGAGGTGTGACCTGGTGCTAGTTATGTTGGTGAGAGATTCCACAGTCCATGAAGTTCACCCTTGCGCCTGGATTCAAATCCTTGTGGCTTATTTCCTTGCATGTTACTCCCCCACTCTCAGCCTGTTTCTGGCTCTATCCACTGTCCTATTGTATTAAAGGTAGTGTAGTACTGATCGATCGGGAGGCCGATCAATCAGGCCCGGTCACGTTGTGTACATAATATCGGTATCGGCCAGGAAAGTATCAGGACATCTAGAGTTGTTGTTTGCTTTCTGTTATTGTTGGCCACGCTTCTTTCCCCCTCTTTGACGTCACTTTCAGGCACCGCCCAAAATCAAATCTACAAGCTCTCAGCGCGTTGAGAAAGAAGCTCTGTGAGCTTGCAGATCTGCGTTTCTGGCCTACATCACTGTCGTGCGACAAGTTTCGTGTTGCTCGGCATGAGAGTAAATGAGGAGGATGTTATTGCAGATGAACGGAGACAATGTCCGAAGTTTGGGGGCACTTAAAACTTGTAACCAATGTTGCTGCAAAGCAGTCCAACAGCCAGATGCAACGTTTGTCAGGCGGACGTTCTGCGAGGAGGAATGAGCAGGTCGTCATTTAACACGACAAACCTTATTCGGCACCTGAAGAGCAAGCATAAAGAGACATTCAGTGAGTACGTCGCAACAACTGAAACGGCGGCACGGAAACAACCGACAGTAAAAGATGTTTTTAAAAAGACGTTTTTAAAAAGAAGGAAAAGGAATTTTTTGTTATTGCAGTATTCTGCACTGTTTGTTTAGGTTGACATGTTTATATATTTTATGGCATCAGTGCTGATAAGTTAATTGTTTTGATGCAGTGAAAAGAGATATGTCCATGTTGGAGAGAATGGACAATAAAAGAAACTTGGGACGATTTAAGTTTTAGTCCTTTTTTTTCCCTTAATGCATTGCCAAAATGTATCTGATTGGAAAAATATATTGGAAGTGATTGGAATTGTATCGGGGGCTGAAAAAAGTGATCTGATCGGGAAATATTGGGATCGGCAGATACTCAAAGTTAAATGATCGGGATCAGATCGGGAGCAAAAAAACCCTGATCAGGACATCCCTAATTAAAGGCATAGTGAAAGCCCCCCACATATCTTCGAAACAATGAATGCAGGTTGGGTTTTTCAACCCTGTTGTGAGTCTGGGGAGTTGAATAGGAGAGAGAGGTGAAAACTGTGGCAAAGGCTGAATAATAGTGGAAAAAAGAGCTTTCGAGTTGACGGACCATGAGTGTGTGATATATGTGTAATAGTTGGGTGTTGAGTTTAGGGCGTCCATGTACAACGGTAGGAAGTCGTTGTAGAGTTGGAGATGTTGGAGATGAACTAGGGCTGGGGGATATATCGAATGTACACGATATATCGCGGGTTGTTGCACGTGGGATGTATAAAATGACTATTGCAACCATCGAGTATAAATTGCCAGGTAAATGTTTTGAGACATGAGTCTGTAATTTTCTTCACAGTTGCGTTTCTTTCACTCTCTGCTGCTGCTTCTCACACTACACAGCTCACTCCCCCGCCCATCCAGAAAACTCTCCTGCGCATGCGTGTTTCTGTATCTGGAGACAAGAGAAAAGACGCTGCTTTGCCACCTGTGTGATCCTCACCTGACTATCTCCCAGCTCTTCACGACAAAGAAGAGAAACAAATGCGATGTGTACTTAAGGTTCAGTTTCATTCTGTATGAGCTTCATTTGGCGTTATTTACCGCTAAATACCAAAAAAAAGTGAGCTGAGATGTTTTTAGAAAACAAATAAAGTTTTGCAGCGTCACCACAAACGTACACAAAGGTCTAATAACGCTCTAAAAATGAAACTCTGAGCTGTTCAGTAAACAGAGGAAGGGAGAGAGTTGTCTGACTGTCGTGTAGCACATTAAAGATTCCCACAGACGTTTCAGGGAGCATTCATTCACGCATCTCAGTTTATTGCCCAACTAACTTCCTGTTATGAACCTGTGTGTCCTTCAAAATAAGAGCAAACTGTAAAAATAACATTACCACAAAAATTCAGTGAGAGCTCAGGCTCAGAGACAGAAGTCTCTAACAGAGTCCTTTCAGCTCGACAAACAGTAGACAAGTAGCTGATTTATGGAAACAAAAGTTAGATTAAGTCATCCCCAGTTTCACAAGTACAATAAAAGGTAAAAAAAGTTAGAAGTAACAACATTAAAATCTTTAGATGACTCTGTCAGTACACTTTGTAAGTTGGTCTATTTATTTAGACTTACTTTAGAAAATGACCTTAACTTTTATACATTTATATATTTCACACAAAACCCCATTTGCCAAACAATTTGAACTGGACTAAAACTAAGAAGGGAAAAATGCAGCAAATTTTATAAATCTTACTGAAAGGTCTGCTTGAAACATTATACTGGTGTCATTTCATTAAATAAATGGTTGAATTGAACATTTAATGCAGTGATTTACAGGAGAAATCCAAATATTGAGATATATATCGTGTATCAAGATATAGCAAAAAAATATTGAGGTATTGATTTTAGGCCATATCGTGCAGCCCTAAGATGAACTGTTAGTCTTGATTATTTTGTGAATTCTTTCAAGCCATTGCTATGGGGATTTCATTTGACGAAGTTCATGAGTGTCCCGGTGGCAGAGTGAGGGAAAGAGATGGTTTTGATCTTGAGGTGAGCAAGCTGGTCAATATAGGAAGAGAAGGTTGTGTCATAGTAATTTACAACCAGTCACCCCACTAGTCTACCACGTCCTCCCAGACATCTATAAAATATTCACTACCTCCGACTTTCTCGTCTTCTTCTCTGTCTAAGTTCCAAGGACTTCCTATACTACACCAAAGAGACACTTACCCCAAACCCTACTACTACTGAAATTTGATGGCAAGATGATCTGAGACATGAAGACTGTGGTAAGAGAGCTGAGTTATTGTGTGACCATTAGAACAGACCACATTCAGTATGT
>RPOG01004880.1:5607-38816 GCA_008086565.1 Thalassoma bifasciatum
TCCGTTCAGCGCGACAAAGAACTGATCTAGTGGCTTTTTCGAGCTGCACAAAAACATCAATTTTGATTGCTACCGTTTAACGTCAGCTCTTCGTCGCCCACAGTTACGAGTCTAATTTTTTGGACGCTGGGTTGATGCAGCTTTACAGTAGATAAAAGCACAGAAGAGAAGGTCCTGAGTGGATGGTCGCTGGTGACGCATACACGTGGGAAACCCCTTGTTACACAGACATATTAAAATGAAGGTAACAGTTGTCGTTGTCAAACTTCTCAGTCTGCTTTGCTCTGTCGTCCGTGGGTCGTGTGGTCGTTTTATGCCCCCCCCCCACTATCGTCATGAAGGATGGGATGTTCTTTTCTTTTTCCTGTTTTAAAAAAAGTCAGCCAGAGTTGAAGAAACAGAGACTGTTAACCTGTTTTTCTCAGGGTGGATTTCCTCAGAGCCAATGAGAAACAGAGTTTGAACCAAAGTTTTTTTTTAAACCTAAAACTCGTCGTTTTGCAGCTCAGACATTAACGTTACTTGTTTTTCTTCTTTAGACGCCACAGAGCATTTGTGAATGAAACGAGCGGCTGTGACTGAGAGCAGAGAGTTTAATTTCAGGTAAACAAATCTGACACTTTACAGCACATTTCTGCAAAGATACCAACATTTTTCAAGCTTTTTTTTGAGCCTTTGTTTACTCTACACTCTCCAAAACATTAACTGTAGATTTACTTTTGCACTTTTGAACATCACCAAATGTTAAATAACAGACGATTGATTCAAAAACTGGTGGAATTGAAGTAAAATAAGTTGGAAATTGGGAATTTTATTGACTCTAGTTTGGACAACACTCATTCCAAAAGCGTGAGAATTCATTCGTGAGCGCCGAGTTTTCAAATCTGACCAATAACTCGTTGAAGAACTGTCACTTTTCAGTCGTTTCTCTTCTCAGACATAAACGTTCGAGACGCCAAGGCGACCACACAAAATCTCTTATATAATATTTGCAAACTTTGAGAATCAGCTACAAGCTTCAAGTGATAAAACTTGACCTTTTGCAGCATGTTTCTGAAAAAAAAGTGAATATTTTTACACTTTTTTGAGCTTTTGTTTATCTTTTAACTTCCCAAATGATCAGTTTTACAAGTATTTTTCTTCCTTTCTGGATCAAAACATTTACTGTAGATCTACTTTAATGCTTTTGAACACTTTTGAATGTTAAATAACAGAGTTTATTGTTTCAAAGCTGTTGGTTTTAAAGTGGTGTTGTCAGACTTTCTTGGGGAAGTCTTGAGTTTAAAACAGATCTGATTCAAAGCTTTTCAACACCATCTAATGTAAAATAACAGAGAGTTTCAAAACAAACTGAATTAAAAATTTAATCAACTCTAGTTTGAACCACTGTCCTTAAATTCTTGACATTTCTAACCTCAAATTTAAAACTGGAGGATTCATTTTGAGCGTCTAGTTTTCAAATTTGACAAATGTCTCTTCTCCGACATAAACGTTTCTTGTTTTTCTCCTTGAGACACCGATGTGACGTTACCAAATCTCTACATTTGCAGACTTTGAGAACGAAGAAGCTGTTGTGATTCAGAGCGGAGCAGAGTCACACAACAGACGGAAAATTAGTTTGACTTCAGCGACAAGCTTCAAGTGGTAAAACTCGACCTTTTGCAGCACATTTCTGCAAAGATATTAACTCTTCCAACCTTTTATGAGCCTTTGTTTACCGTCTAACTTTCTAAATGATCTAATTAACGAGCTTGTTTCTTTCTCTCTGGATCAAAACGTTGACTGTAGATCTACTTTAGTGCTTTTAAACACTTTAAAATGTTAAATAATAGGGAGAATTATTTCAAAGCTGGTGGTTTTAAAGTGGTGTTGTTAGATCTGCTTTAAAGCTTTTCAACACTCTCCTTGAAACGACAGATTTCTAACCTCAAAATCTAAAACTGTTTGATTCATTTCAAGCACCAAGTTTTCAAATTTGCCAAACAAATAGTTGAAAATCCCAAACTTTGCAAACAGAAGATGATAAAAGTGTGTTAACGCTAATTTCAGAAGCTAAAACCAGGCGATGTTTGAGCTGAGAAAACGGGACCTGAATCTTTCAGTTCTGATTTAAAAAGGTGGAGTTTGACGCCTAAACTCTGTTCCTCGTTGGCTCCGTTGCGTCTGCAGCCAGCTGCCACATTTCACAGTGACTGGAGCAGTTTGACACTCAGGCGAGCGGACGGTCTGACAGCGGCTGATTCCCAAACGATGTTTTTGAGTTTCTTTGAGTTGGTGCCGTGTAGTTTGACCCATTGACAGTGCCCTGTCTGGCTGAGTTTATCCAAATTAAATACTGTCCCCTGGTATTTACAAAAGAGAAAAAAAGCTATAAACCCCCAAACACCGACCAACTTACAGATGAAGCCATTGTAGAATTCCCATTTTTGACTGTACAGTGAAATGCTCGTTGAAAGTTCGACNATTTGTGAAATTCTTTGCTTTGCTTTTGGTCTGAATCGACCTCAGATGTTTTTTTTCTGTGGCCTGTTCGGTTTTAACGTTTGCTCCAAGAACAGCCAGAAAAACAAACTTCCTCTCACATCGCGGCCACAGAAAGTTGTTTGTTTCCATCGTTGTTTAAAAAAAAAAAGCAGCTGGTTTCATGTTAAATCAGACATTAGTGGAGTAAAGAGAGTCCAATAAACTGTGATTCTTCCAGAAACAGGTTTGAAAACGTGATTGTTCCCCTCGTGAGAAAACCACCCAGAGCAAACTTCTTCCAGAGTTTTCCTCAAAGATTTGAAGGGGAACTTTTTTTTTCTCCTTTAACCCTTTTCAGTCCACCAGACAGACAGAGAGACAGAAAGCTAGCTAGCTTCAGAAGCGTTAGAGAGGACGGAGAGGAGAGGAGAGCGATCTCATGGAGAGCCCCCGCCTCACTCCTTTACATCATGGTTTCTACGATGGTGTGGGTGGGCGCCTTCATCAGCAGACCCTTGTTCCCGTTGGGGTCCAGGGGGCAGGACAGCTCCTTCAGGCCGCGGTGGTCTGCCGGACGGGAGCTGGCGCCGCCGCGAACGGGGGCCGCCACCGCCTTGATCCTCTGCAGGGAGGAGAAAGAACGAGGGGAAAAGACACGTGAGCAGGAGTTTATGAAGCAGACTCAACCAAATCCTACAAAAGCAGGTTCTTACACATCCTTAAAAAGTCTAAAAAAGTCTAAAACTAAGGCCTTAAAAAGTCTAAAACTAAGGCCTTTTCTAAAATTAACGCCTCAAAAAGTCTAAAACTAAGGCCTCAAAAAGCCTTACAAAGCCTAAAACTTAGGCCTTTAAAGGTCTAAAAAAGTTTAAAACTAAGGCTTTAAAAAAGTCTTAAAAAGTCTAAAACTAACGCCTTTAAAGGTCTTAAAAAAGTCTAAAACTAAGGCCTTAAAAACTCTAAAACTAAGGCCTCAAAAAGTCTAAAACTAACGCCTTTAAAGGTCTAAAAAAGTCTAAAACTAAGGCCTCAAAAAGTCTAAAGCTCAGGCCTCAAAAAGTCTTTAAAAGTCTTAAAAAGTCTACAACTAAGGTCTCAAAAAGTCTAAAACTAAGGCCTTTAAAGGTTTAGAAAAGTCTAAAACTAAGGCCTTTAAAGGTCTTAAAAAGTCTAAAACTAAGGCCTTTAAAAGTCTTTAAAAGTCTTAAACTAAGGTCTGAAACAGTCTAAAACTAAGACTTTAAAAAGTCTTAAAAAGTCTAAAACTAAGGCCTCAAAAAGTCTAAAACTAAGGCCTTTAAAGGTTTAGAAAAGTCTAAAACTAAGGCCTTTAAAGGTCTTAAAAAGTCTAAAACTAAGGCCTTTAAAAGTCTTTAAAAGTCTTAAACTAAGGTCTGAAACAGTCTAAAACTAAGACTTTAAAAAGTCTTAAAAAGTCTAAAATTAACGCCTCAAAAAGTCTAAAACTAAGGCCTCAAAAAGCCTTACAAAGCCTAAAACTTAGGCCTTTAAAGGTCTAAAAAAGTTTAAAACTAAGGCTTTAAAAAAGTCTTAAAAAGTCTAAAACTAACGCCTTTAAAGGTCTTAAAAAAGTCTAAAACTAAGGCCTTAAAAACTCTAAAACTAAGGCCTCAAAAAGTCTAAAACTAACGCCTTTAAAGGTCTAAAAAAGTCTAAAACTAAGGCCTCAAAAAGTCTAAAGCTCAGGCCTCAAAAAGTCTTTAAAAGTCTTAAAAAGTCTACAACTAAGGTCTCAAAAAGTCTAAAACTAAGGCCTTTAAAGGTTTAGAAAAGTCTAAAACTAAGGCCTTTAAAGGTCTTAAAAAGTCTAAAACTAAGGCCTTTAAAAGTCTTTAAAAGTCTTAAACTAAGGTCTGAAACAGTCTAAAACTAAGACTTTAAAAAGTCTTAAAAAGTCTAAAACTAAGGCCTCAAAAAGTCTAAAACTAAGGCCTCAAAAAGCCTTACAAAGCCTAAAACTTAGGCCTTTAAAGGTCTAAAAAAGTTTAAAACTAAGGCTTTAAAAAAGTCTTAAAAAGTCTAAAACTAACGCCTTTAAAGGTCTTAAAAAAGTCTAAAACTAAGGCCTTAAAAACTCTAAAACTAAGGCCTCAAAAAGTCTAAAACTAACGCCTTTAAAGGTCTAAAAAAGTCTAAAACTAAGGCCTCAAAAAGTCTAAAGCTCAGGCCTCAAAAAGTCTTTAAAAGTCTTAAAAAGTCTACAACTAAGGAGAGTTTTTCAGATTTTGATTCCGGAAATTTCCAAATCTTTTCAGATTTTGATTCCGGAAATTTCCAGAATTTTTCAGATTTTGATTCCGGAAATTTTCAGAAATTTTCAGAATTTGATTCCAGACTTTGTCAGATTTTGATTCTGAAATTTTTCAGAATTTTTCAGATTTTGATTCCGGAGTTTTTCAGATTTTGATTAGCCTTTAAGATTCTTAAAAAGCCTAAAACTAAAGTCTTTAAAAGTCTTAAAAAGTCTAAAACTAACACCTTTAAAAGTCAAAAACTAAGGCCTCAAATAGTCTTTAAAAGTCTTACATTCATTAAAATATTATATTCTGGTTTTAAATAAATTAGTCGAAGCTCTTTCATCTGTCAGGCCAGGATTTGTTAATGTTTTACACTTTTTTTTTTTTTTGCATGATTTTTTCTAGAAGGAGACTTCGAGTGAAAACTCTTAAAAGCTGCTGATATAAATTGTTTTCTACATCCTGGGTCACTGTTTACACTTTTACATACAGATATTAACCATTGAGCAACTTAATGTTCAATAAACAGACAAAAAATAAACTTGAATGAGTCTCATTAAGTAACGAACCCTATGATTTGGTTGTAATGCAGCAGGATCCTCAAACTATCAACTATATTTATGTGTTTTTGGTCTTAAATTTTATTCAAAGAAGCATTAAAAAGGTCTTAAAAAGTCTTAAATTTGACTTCCTAAAACCTGCAGGTACTCTGTAATATTAGTTTTACTTTTGAAGATAATGATTCCAGTGATATCAGTCAGACATAATCAATTCTTAAAGGAAGTATTTAAAAGACAAGCACCAAGAAAATGACAGCTGTTTTTTTATGGGAATCATTTCTGTAAAATCAGTTTTCAATAAAACTATGACGCTTAAATTACAAATGATGCTCATCTTTTATTTCCCAGTGTCTGTTTCAGCTGCTCAGGATCTGAGGTCAGCAGAAATACTTCACTATTGTTTACTTTAGGATTTGTTGATACATCCCAAATAAATCAGCTGATTGAGATTGATGAAAGTGGTGACCCACCTCGATGAGCGGCCCGTCAGATCGGATGATTTTGATGACGACCACCATGGGGATGCAGATCATGGAGGCCAAGGCCAAAGTCCAACCGATGCCCACGGCCCAGTCCGGATACTCGTAGATCTTGTTGTACGTCAATGGCTTGTATTTGACCAAGGAGAAGATAAAGCAGCCCTGGAACAGAAAAAAAGGAAGAAACTATGAGTCTGGAGCTTTAACTATACATTTATTTAATGATTCCAACAATTATATGACAGCAGCGGTTCCCAACCTGTGGGTCACGGCCCCCTGCTGGGCCACGAGGGGATTGTAATTGGGCCGCTTAATCATTTCCAAAATAGTAGAGTTTACTGTGTGTATGTGGTGCTAGTGAGGGGGTTATAAATAAATATATAAACACGGATAAAAAATATACAGAATTATGTTTAAAATGTTGAAACTCTGTTAAATTTTGAAGAATATAAAAAATGTTAAAATATTCATATGAGAAAAAGTCCTTTAAAAAGGGATGTTAGAGCAGGGGG
The DNA here is from genome assembly GCA_008086565.1 of Thalassoma bifasciatum. Classification (NCBI taxonomy): domain Eukaryota; kingdom Metazoa; phylum Chordata; class Actinopteri; order Labriformes; family Labridae; genus Thalassoma; species Thalassoma bifasciatum. The sequence goes on from RPOG01004880.1 coordinate 11,880, forward strand.
TCCCAAACTTTTCTGCCTGTGACCCCCAGAATAGCAGCGTTAGAGATTGGTGACCCCCTGCTGTGGTACGACACTAATGGGACAATCCAAAAACAGACAAAAACAAACAAAAAAACCCTGAGGATACTTAATTTAACTCATCAATAGAAAATTTACAGACTAATGTGCACTTTGCTGTGTTCACTGCATCAAACTTGAACAAAGAAATGTGAAAAACAGATAAAACATTTTCTGTTTGCATAATTTTATATTATCTTTCACCCCAATTTTTGCTTTTTTTCTCACAACAATGGATAAAATGTTCATGAATTGTTCATAGTTTTCGATTTTGGGACACATTTCACGACCCCCTATCGATGTCTCGCGACCCCCCAAAGGGTCCCGACCCCCAGTTTGGGAACCACTGTGTTAGAGCATAATATGTAGTAATAACCTGAAGTGTAACGTTTAAAAAAGTTAAATAAACCCCAAAATGTGACAACTTTTACTTTTTGGTTTAATTGTAACAGTCATCACAGTTTGGGCTCAGCATTTTTTAAACTATCAACCAGTTTTAATGTTTCAGGTCGTTGCTACATTTTTAAAATAACATTTCAGGGTTGTTGTCACTTTTTTAAAAATTATTTTAGGTCTTTGTTACAAATCAGGCTCTGACAGCATTATATGTCCTCATTATTTATGGGGTCGAGGTTTGGCTGCAAACATTTCTGAGACTTTAAACTTGCCCCTGAGCTTGAAAAGGTTAGTAAACACTGTTCTAAAGTCTTATTTCACAAATATTATCCAGTAATAATTGAATCTAACGGCGTCAAAGAAGCAGAGTGTTTGCTTCTTCTATAATATTTATTGTGTGAGATGAAATGACCTTGTTTAATGTCAGTTTAGTTTCTTACCATGCACAGTAAAGGAGTGATAACAGTCCAGCTCCATTTCATCCAAGGATTTGGTCTGTAGCCCATCATGTCCTCAAGAGCATCATAGAAATTATCAACGCCTGCAAAAAAAAACAAAACATCAACTTATTACACTGAAACATGTCACCTGAAAACACTGGGAATGAGTTTATAAGCTGGAAATGATCAGTTTAATGACATTTCTTTGACAAAAATAGAGAAAATTTGAAGAGATCAGAAAAAAACATGTATTAAGGGAAAGTGTAATTTGGAAAAACCTTAAAAGGGATGTTTAACTGTTATTTCTTTCAGAATAAATGCTGTTTTTTTTTAACCTGCTTGAGGAGATCAGACAGACAAACTCCTTATCCTCTTTTTTAAAAAATACATTTCCATCTTTGTGCTTTTACAGGAGATTTAAGCTGAGGCTGTTTTTAACCTTGGAAAACGCTGTTATTTTATTTAACATACAACTTTTTCTTTGTCAGAATCACAAGCAGGATCTTAAATCCTTTTTTCTTTTCTTATCTTAATAGTTTTTAATCTTGTTGGGGGTTTTAGCCTTGTGTATATTGTTGTATTTTCTTCTTTATTTCTCTCTTAGTGTCCATTTTTATTTGGTAAAGCTCTTTGTAGGATTGTTTAGAAAACAACCACATTAATAAAGTTATTCTTGTTATTCATACTTTGAACACAAAGACATCAAATGTCAAATTATGTTAATAGAAATTATAAAAAACAATGTCAGCAAAGTTTATTTCCTATGGACTAAAATTAAAAGTGGAAACTTGGTCAGTTTCATACCTGCCATTATTTCTGATTTCTGAGGGAGTTTCTTGCTTTTTTAACCCATTTTCCTGCTAAACTCCTGATTTTTCACATCAATACCAATTAAACCCCCTGAGTCTTAAACAATTTTCTTTGAAAAATTGCAGAAAATAAACCATTTGCCTGAGCTTAATTCTGTAAAAATAAATAAAGAAAGAAAGAAAGAAAGAAAGAACATTTTTTGTTTTCAACAAACCTTTGATAAATGCCATAAACCCTGTAATCGTGCTTCAAAAATCATTTGAATTTTGTCGGAAACCATAGAGGTGTAGGACTTAATATTACATTTAATATTACAGTGAAAACGAAAGTAATAAAACTTCAAACATTGAAATTTGTAGTTCTTCTGAATGCAACGCCATAAACAATATTTTTCCTGTTTCTTAAACTTGATAGGACCTGAAAATGTACTGTATCCAGTTATTGTTTTTTTTTTCATTATTTAAAAGGATGAAATCAAAGAGAATCAGTTTTCTTTTTTGGCTTTTAAATGTTGCTATACTTCACAAGGACATAATGAAGCTACATCAGCTTTTAAATGTGGTTTTCTTGAATCTATAGAGGTGCAGGAGTTCACTTTGTAGTAAATAATGAGACTAAAGTGAGTAAAATTGAAATAAGAAGCAAAAAAAAGGGGCAGAAACAGCTGCTTTTAAAGACATAACAGAGTCGGATATTCACAAAGTATTGACGTTTAAAGTTTGCAGGTTTGTAATTTTGATCAATTAAAGTGACTAAGTTCAACTGTAAAAGTTAAATTTCTGACTTTCTTTACGCTGATGATACATGGCTCTATATCTGAGTGTTTTTCAGACAAAACAACAAAGCAGAAGATGTTAAAAAAATAAGACTTTTAGATGAAGTGTAGGTTTTCCCATCATTAAATGATAAAACACACAAACATGTTAAAGGTTTTAAGTTTGTTCTTTTTTATAAAATACTCACCATAAACCCAGGCAACAGCTATACATTCAAAGAATGCCACCCACAGAAGGCACACACCGCTCGCTGCATAGTAATCAAACAGCTGGAAAACATACATGCCACCCTGCAGAGACACAAACACAACAGCAGCTTTTAACGTTTTTAATCAACAGGAACGTTTTTAATCAACAGGAAGTTAAAAACAGAAGCTCAGACGCTGACGTGTCCACACCAGCTTCAACACGACTTCAACAACCATGGGAACCTTCAGCTGGAAACCAGGACAGAGCTGCCAGAAAAAGACGCCGCCATGGGAAACAGAGGGTGAGGAAGGGTGAGGGGGGGTGAGAGGGGGGGAGGCAGAAAATAGACAAGACGGTGAGAAGGTCGAAAGTCCTGAGAGAGCGGGAAAGAGGGAGAAGAGACGAAGGATGGAGGGAGGCAGGAGGAGTTCAAGGAGGAGGAGAAAACAAACTCTGAGTGACGCTTTTGTTTGTGCGTATGATTTCAAAAAGCTCGTTAAGTTTTTGAGGAAAACTTAAGTGGAAAATGCCGCGAGCTGAGTTTCCAGTTACAGATAAGAAAGAGACGACGCATGTGTCAGCGCTGACACATTTGTATTTGAACGTCTTTAACTCCTTAAAAGTTCACACGATCCAAAAAAAATCCAAAGGTTTCTGAAAACTGAGACGTTCTTTCACTCAAACATTTAAGGAAACCTGAAAATAAACACATAAACCGCGGGGGGGACACTGCAAAAACTGAAATCTAAGCAAGTCATTATGTCTTATTTTTAGTCAAATTTGTCTTACTATTCTTGTTTGAGCCACATTTACTAGACAAGGTCATAAAAATGTCTCATTTTAAGTTTTTTAAAGACAAAAATGAGGCATCAATTGCTTGTAACAAGTTAAAAAAAATCAGCCAATGGGATAAGATAAAGATTCTTGTTTTAAGACATCTTTCTAATTTCAAGAAACTTCCTGGGTGAATTCGTCTTATCCCATTGGCTGATTTTTTTGACTTGTTACAAGCAATTTACACCTCATTTTTGTCTTTAAAAACTTGAAATAAGACATTTTTATGACCTGGTCTGGTGAATGTGGCTCAAATTAAGAACAATAGAAGGCTGAGAGAGAAGCTCAGAGAAAACAGATCAGTTTTTCCAAAAATGTCAAAAAGAAGATTATAAAACCTCCTCTGAAGTTTCTACATGACCCTGAGAAAAAAGGAGCAACTTCATGAGAGAAAAGGTAACGATAGATGGATGAATGAAGCTCTCTCTGTTTACTTATTACGTCCTTTTATGCGTAATTTGATACTTATATTGTGTGGTGACTCTTTCCACTGCAGAAACTGAAATCTAAGCAAGTCATTCTGTCTTATTTGTAGTAAAAATTGTCTTATTGTTCTTAATTTGAGCCACATTCACCAGACCAGGTCATAAAAATGTCTTATTTTAAGTTTTATAAGACAAAAGTGAGGTAAATTGCTTGTAACAAGTCAAAAAAATCTGCCAATGGGATAAGACGAATTTGCCCAGGAAGTTTCTTGAAATTAGAAAGATGTTTTAAAACAAGAATCTTTTATCTTATCCCATTGGCAGATTTTTTTTACTTGTGACAAGCAATTGATGCCTCATTTTTGTCTGTAAAAAACTTAAAATAAGACATTTTATGACCTCAAATCAAGAATAGTGAGAGAAATGTTACTAAAAATAAGACAGAATGACTTGCTTAGATTTCAGTTTTTGCAGTGTGGAAGGATTTACTGAGTCTGATTTGTACAAAATGAACATTTTTTAATGTTTACGATACATAGAACAGAGTCACGTCCTGTGTGTTTTACGCGCAAAATAGCACATGAAGTTTTTCTGCCGTCTCAGAAATGTGTTTCCAGTCTTATTTTTGTTGTGTGAGCATTTTTTTAGGCTTGTAATGTTGCTAAACTTTATAAACACTGTACCATGCCTTGTTTGTTCTACACAATATTGATGAGTAGCTGAAAATCTTTCTCCTCTTCTTCCAGATTCAGTTTTTAGTCATGAAGAGGAGACAACATCCATAAGTGGTTTTTGTGCAAAGAGAGAGAAGCTGTGAGATGCTGGAAGATCTGGTTACGAGGTCAAATACCTTTTTTTTTTTTTACCAAAGAGGAGAAAAAATATCATAAACGCCGTTACACATGTTTGTTAAAGTTCAAATTTTCAACTTGTCTTGTTAAAAATTTTCAATGTTTGTTTTAAGTGTTTTATTTTCTTCACTAAACCTCTAACATCCAATTCTCTGTTTGTGTTTTTCTTCACTTTAAAGTGCTTTTCTCTCACATAACATGCAGTAAATTAGTAATAACACCAGATATTGACAGTTTAAAGCAGGGGTGTCCAAACTAAGGCCCGGGGGCCAATTGTGGCCCTCTGTCTATTTTCATGCGGCCCCCAGCTCTCACTTTGATATGTATTAATTTTGTTACTTAAATTAAGCATGTTCTAGTTGTGTACATTTACAGTACATAAAAAACACATAAGGGGACAAAAGACTGAATTGAAGTTATGAAATGGTGGAGAAAAGACAAAAGTTGATGCATAAAATGGTTCAGAATGCAGGATCAGAAATATTCAGGGTTGAAAATGTTCTTATCACTGTCTCATAAACAAACGTGATAAATTCCACATCCTCATCCTGCCAAAAAAAAAACCCCATATTTTTCCCAGGTTAGGTTTTATCTTGTAGGTCTGTGATAATAACACTGGCATGTTTGATTGAACCTGGAGACAGCTTTTTCTTTGGTTGTTTGTTTGTTTTTTACAGAAACTACCAAAAGGAAATAGTTTTCAAATTGAGCACTCATTTGTTACTTTCCCCGTTAATAAATATGTCCGTAAGAACCGTCGGTCCTTGGTCGTTCTCATAGTGTGCAATACGGCCCTCTTGGAAAAAAGTTTGGACACCCCTGGTTTAAAGTATCCCGCACTTACACACAGGACATTTTTTGACTGTTTTATGGTGAAGATAAGCAAAATAGTCCGGGCAGGCATTTTGGGGCTCAGGCCTTAAAGGGTTAAAATCAGAGAGGACGTGAAGAGAAAGAGGAGTGATGGGCGACGAGGGAAAACAGAGACAGGAATGGAGGAGGAGGAGAAGCTCAGTCAGGTTTACTGGATCTATAAATACCAGAGGAGGAGAAGAGGAAGTTCTCATGACTCCACTGTATAAATAACTTTCTCCCTGGGGGGCCACACCAATATCTGTCACATCACTGCTGCTATTCCTGCTGCACTGAGTCAGAAATCAGCTCCTTGTGACGGTGTAAATCTCAGGGAGAGTAACATGAATATTTAAAATAAAAGAAGGAAAGGAATTCTTTTGTTGGTTTAAATAAGGAGTGTTTTCCACTGTTATGGAAATGTGTGGGTCTAATGTAAAAAGAAAATTAAAGGTGTCTGGGTAACCGAAGGTTATAAATGACAGGATGTGTCGTGGAGGGAAGGGAAGTGACCGGCGGAAAAGTTGAACTAGTGTGAGAGTGTGAGAGAGAAATTGGCTGTCGAGCTGTGGACTATCCTTTTCTGGTGCAAGAATATTGACAAAGTAAAGTACAAAACGGAAAGTAAGTTGACCGGATCAAGGATACGCTGCGCGTTTTGGAGTACGGCCACACTCTTTGTGTCACCGGAGGACGCCGACGCACGGAGAACAAAGGAGCTGGATTTCCCTCCCAAACCTCTCTCTCTGCATCCCGGTGAGATCGTGTCCTTTTTTTTAGTTTTTTGCCTGGTATACCAGAGGTTTATGATCGATCGTATTTTTTTCCATTGGTTGAACTGTTTTTTTTACCCATTTCTGAGTGGATTTACTTTTTGTTTCCGAGCGTGACGCGTCTGGACTTTGCGCAGCATCGGCTGAGGATTTTCGTTAAAGAACTCTTTTTCTTTTGGACTATTTGGGACTGACTTTTCATTTTGTTTGAGGGGAATTTAAGTTTGATTTACAAGTTATTAAAAGCACGTTTTGAAGTTGACTTTGTTTGATATTGCCTGTTTTGAATGTGTCGGGTGAGGTGATTTAGAGCGTCTCCGGTGAAAGCTTTTTCTCGATTGTTATAACTTTTGTGTTTCTTCTGCAGTGTTTGCCTTTGAATACGAGACTCAGATCTAGTATTCTTTAATTTGCATTTGTTTCGTTTCCTGTTGCAGAAGATTATTATAAATAGGTCTCATTTTAGTGTCCCCTCCTTGAGTTTGGTGGCGCAGATGAAGTGTTCTGGGCGTTACATCCTCTTTAAACCTGTGAGACTTTCAGAGACTTTCAGAGACTGTGAGGTGTTGTCGTTACCTTGGTAACCATGGTGAGTCCAAGCAGGTAGCTGATGCAGCAGATGATAGCGATGAAGACCTCTCTGCGGTAACCCTTCCTTAGGAAGGACGGATACAGATCCACCAGTGATGTGATCTGCCCTTCCACCTCCACAAACTGCAGGGGGGGCAGAAACAAGAGAGGGGGGGGGGTTAATGAAAAATACACACTTCAATTAACCCCTTACATTCACCCAATTCTGTAGTTTCAGAAAATGTCATGTGTTTATTTGTGGCTAAAGTCCACATCAGGATAAACGCAGCTCAAACAATTTTTTTTCCCTCTTCGATTTTTTTTAGAACCAATTATTGAAGATAATTAACTTCAAGATGCTTCATGTCAGACATAAAACATCCACCACATCACTTCTACACCTTCTCATCTACATCTGAGTGAAATTTAATTAAATAAATAAAGAATTATATGCGTAAATATTTTTTCCTTTCTTCCTTTGGTACAAAGTTTCTATATCTCTAATATGTTTTTCTAATATATTTGATATTTAATGTTTATTCTTACTTGTTTTTTTTGTACAAAGAGAGCCTGAAGTCAAATTCCTTGTATGCTTCTTGAAGATACTTGACATTAAAAGCGATTCTGATTCTGAAATTTGAGCTTTTTAGGTAAAACTCTTTAAGAGTTCGAGTTTTTAGTCTCAGGTGAACAAACACCAGCAGATGCTTCCTCATTTACCACAGTCTAGTCTCTGTCAGTCAGTGCTCAGTGTCCTCTTTGTGGTCAACTTTGCTCTCTCTGTAGAAGGTTAAACAAGAATCATGAAATTGTAGTTCACAGCCACAGATTGCACCTCTTTTGTTGCACACATGAATATATATAACAACCGTATTTGTGAATCAGATCTCAAGATAGAACAAATGATGCAAACTTCCCCTTTTAAATCTCCACCTTTTGTTTTTAAAGGTCCTGAAAATAAACGTTCTACTCTAATACCAAGAATTGCTGATCAATCCTAAATCTTCTGCAACTTTTTAAACAATTTTTGAACACTTTCTCTTCCTCCCCACTTGTGAAATGTAGCTGGTTGAGCCATCTCAGAGAAACAAGTGAAGGCTTTAATGACATTTAAATGAAATGCTATGTTGTATCTTTGTGCATGCACAAATGTCTGTAAAATTGGACAAAACCTTCAAACACAGCCCAAATGCAGGATCAATGGTTACTTTTTGTGGCTTTCTAAGTGATGATTATTTAACAGTCATGACTTGCTAAAAATTATTCATCAGTTTGTCCCATATTAGATGACTCTTCTGCTCCAATTTGGCGGAGGAACCTTTCGGCAATAAATAGGTCTCGCCAATGATCTAAGTGGCTACAGCTGCTTCCTGTGAAGTGTAAGGTGATTGGTTACTGTAGGAGTGAGTGACAGGCCTGTTAGCCAATAAACGACCCTCTAATAGAGAAATTACACTAGACCAGTCAAGCAGGGAGCACTTGTTGTCTATCACAAGCTGTCCTGGGATGAAAACTCAACAGAAAATGATGGGGTGACTTTAGTGTTGCAGCTAGAACCCTGTTGAAAACAAAGACTTGCAGCTTTGTCAGATTGACATTGAGGAGGAAATGCTCTAAGACTGTGAAGCTGCTGTTATTGATGAGAACGGACACGACAGACAGACAAACAACGGACTTTACAGGAGAAATTTCACCACTTGGAATAATTTGATGAAACTTTTGATATGTTTGAACTCTGGATTCCTCTGGTGGAAAGGAGAGTGAATATTCAGGGTACGGGCGTCAGGATGTGACGTAATGACCCCAAACAGGTAGGACCTCCACGTTGTTGTGAGCGATTCTTTCACTAATTAAGAAAACTGTGAAACAAACTTAGAGACTGAAATGAGAAGAATCTAAACTTAATGTTTGACGAAGGCATTACTGTTTATAATTTAATGACGTCAGAGCAGATATCTCTTATCTGTTTATCATCTGTTCATCATTCTGCATCATTTTAGTTTACGGTTAAATCAACAACTCAATTTTCTCTGGACTAAAAACTGAGCGTTACACATCCTTAACTTTATGTGATTTAACAGCAGCTGTTTGTTTCTATCAGAGGATTTATAGAAGTCCTCTTTTTTTCTTTCTGTTCACTGCAAAAACTGTGATCTAAGCAAGTGTTGCTGTCTTATTTTTTTGTTAAAGTTCTCTGATTCAACTTTAACTTGAGCCACTTTCACCTGACGTGTCCAGAAATGTTTGAGTTCATGACACAAACAGACAAAACTGACGCAGAGAGAAGTGAGTTTCAGCATCATTATTGACGTTTAAAATCTTAACATTAAACATGTTTCAGACTTTCTGGGTGAATGTGGCTCATATTAGTTTTAAAAAGTCATTTCTTCTAAAAAATAAGGCTCTTATATTTCCCTTCCTGTGGTGTGATGTGGTTTGTTTGCAGCACGTGCGGCTCAGAGCTCCTGTTAATGAAACACGTGTCGACTGTTTCAGAGGATTATTTGTGGACGTGTAAAGATGAGAAATATTTTCCCCGTCAGACAAAGACTTTAAAGCCCCTGAAGTTTCTAACACTCCACTTATTTTTTGGCGCATAACTCGTCTGTAATTTTCCACTGGACGTGCAAACGCGTCCAAAACTGACACCAGTGAGTTCACAGTTTGTCTTCTGCTCAGCTGCAGCAGATTTGTTTCACTTCATCTGGGATTTACTGCATTAACATGAAAAAAAAAACAATGCTTCCAGTGTTTGCATGTGACATTTGAGCAAAAGTAACTGGACTCAGGAGGAATTCTTCAAGATGTTTCACTTTTTTTCAGAGCGGGAGGTGAAAAGTCTTTGAGAAAATCAACCTTTTGTCCTTTTTTTTATCTCAGCAACTCTCATTCTTTCCTACATTTGCACGACACAGAACAAAAATTAATCTTTAGTTCAGTGATTGTTAAACACTACATGTTGGTTTCTTTACTCATATATTTTAGTGAAAGTCACAGTTTTGATTGTTTAACCCTTTAAAGCCAAATCTATATTTGATACATGACTTCAAAGACCTTTATCTCATCAAAATGATAAATANGTGGGGGGTGGGGGGGGCAGGGGGGGGTGAGAGTAAACAGAGGGAGGGGGAGGGGGGAGGAAGCCACATTAGTATCATGATGAGCCTCATCTGATCTGCATCCCTGTGGGAGGAAACGGCCCCAAACTGTGGGGATACAGAACCAGATGTGACTGCGTGATAAAAGCTGCTGCTCTAAAAATAGACCTGAGTGTGTGTGTGTGTGTGTGTGTGTGTGTGTGTGTGTGTGTGTGTGTGTCTTCAAATACTTCAACTACACATCTTTACTTACCTGTTAAACATTTATCAAACATTTCTAACTGTGTGCGTTTAACATGTTACATCACTTCACACTGCAAAAACTGAAATCTAAGCAAATCATTACGTCTTATTTTTAGTAACATTTATCTTATTATTCCTGATTTGAGCCACATTCACCAGACCAGGTGATAAAAATGTCTTATTTTAAGTTTTTTAAAGAAAAAAATAAGGTTTAAATTGCTTGTAACAAGTCAAAAAAAAAGAAAACTCAAGAAACTTCCCGGGTGAATTCGTCTTATCCCATTGGCAGATTTTTTTGACTTGTTACAAGCAATTTACACCTCATTTTTGTCTTAAAAAAACTTAAAATAAGACATTTTTATGACCTGTTCTGGTGAATGTGGCTCAAATTAAGAACAATAAGACAATTTTTACTCCAAATAAGACAGAATGACTTGATTAGATTTCAGTTTTTACAGTGCACACAGTTTACGACTTTAAACTGAGGAGAAACAGAATCTGAAAATCAAACTTAAGTTCAACAATGATGCAGAAAATAACTGAGTGAAGCTGAATGTGTGAGTGTGTGTGTGTGATAAAAAACAAACAATAAAAGAATATTCTTTCTCCTTTGAAGCCTGGGAGGAAAGTTTCCAGTGAGCTACATCCTAACAAAGGTGTCAACAGCTACAGCACTCAGCCATTTTGCATCTCTTTCTGCTTTAATCCTTTTTTTTTTTTGTTTTTTTTTTTCGATGAGATGCAAAATGGCCGTAACAAAACAGCAGCAGATGCAAACTGTGTCAATAACATAATCAAAAAAATAAAGAAACGATCGTCTTTGTTTGAGGACTGATTTGACATTGATGCTACCTTGGGAACAAAAAGAGGTCAAGAAGCAAAAGAAGCATCACAGCTGGTGTCAGACACGAGTAGAAACGTTTGTTTTTGTGGCAAATTATGACGAGGCATCCAACCAAACACCGCGCTGACGACTGGAACAACATCAAACCACGGCTTTTTATCTTCAAACCTACTTTAAGTTGCAGCAAACTAACCCTCAAGACAGAGACATCGTCACTAAAAGAGTCTGTTTGGGGTAAAACAGACGTTAAATAAAACTTTTAAATGTCCAGAAACGTTTACACACATAATAAAGCACAAACTGAAACTAGAACTCCAGGATTAAGTTGCAGCAGCTGCTCCTGAAGTTTTCTACTGGAACTTTCCCCAAACATTTAAACCACATTTAGCTCCAAAAAGTTTTAAAACTCTGCAGCTGTTAAGTTAAGATCATAAACTCAGAACAGGAGCAACATCGAACAAAGTTTTCAACCAAACGAAGCAGAAAAACTTCAAACACTGGGCCGTGAAAACCAAACTGTGTTCTGTTGTCAGCATGATCTCTAAAAAAAACACATTTATCCTCCTGGTTTATTAAAATAAAGGCATCAAAGTTAAAGTTGGCGCCTGTTAAAGTTTGATTAAGTCTTTAAATGGAAATTCTCTTTGGTCCCTTTAAAAATACAAACAGAAACACTGAGATTCACAATTTGTTCTGTTTTGAGATAAATGTGAATGATAATCGCTTGGTCAAAACATTAATACGATTTTAAATTTGCACTAATTCACATTTTGAGCTGTTGGGTCTTAAAAAGGTTCAAAGTAGAGTTTTAAAATGCAAAAAGAAGATAAAAAATTGGGTAAGCAACTCCTGATATTAAAGTCTAAAACTCTTTCTCTTCTTGAACGTCGTCGATTTAAGAACAAAAACCTCCTCAAATAGTTTTGAAACTTTGACTTTTCATCTAAAAAACACTTTAGTTTCTTAAAATTTAGACTTTTTAACTCAAAACTTTGACTTTTATTTCAAAATTTTGGCTCAATATAAACAAAAATAATTCTCAACAAAGCTCAGTTTTTATTCTTATTCTTCCATACCATCCTCAGAGAATCAAACTTTCTTACATCTTTTCAATGTCCTATGCTGTCTCTGTCAAAGTCCAAAAACAAAGAAGCCCATTTCAGCAAGTTAAAAACAAATTAATAAATTAAAGTGGCTTTTCTGAGATTTTTTTTTGCCCACATGAAGTTTTCAGTTAAAAGGTCAAATTCATGAGATGATAAATCAGAATTTTTCATTTTTAACATAGTTTGACTTTTTTTTCTCCAATTTTGACTCGATTCAGGCAAAAACAATTATTGTTTTCATTTTTCATTTTCAACTGTTTTTTTTTACCATCAAGGTTCAATTTTTTTTTCTACTCAGAGAATTAAACTGTTTTGTCCCAATGTCCCATGATTCTCTCTGTCAAATTCCAAAATCAAAGAAGCCCATTTCAGCAGTAAAATATATAAATTTATAAAAATGGCTTTGTTGTTTATTTATTTTTTTGCTCAAATAGAGTCCAACATTTTCAGCTAAAAGGTCGAATTCATACGCCCCAAAGGGACAAGAAAAGGTAAAAATAATAATAATAATTTCATGTGCGCACTTAAAACTTTTAGGTGTGCACCAGAAAAGGTTTCAGGTGAGCACGTAAAAGTTTCAAATGCGCACGTGAAATTAATTTTATTTTTTTTACCTTTTCTTGGCCCATTTAGGGGCTCCGTAAATTCATGAAATGATAAATCAGAATTTTTAATTTTTATCATAACATTTGACTTTTTTTTTCTAAATTTTGACTCAATTCAAGCAAAAAGAATTATAGTTTTAATTTTTAATTTTCAACTGTTTTTTTTTTTTTTTTTTTTTAAAAAGGTTCAATTCTTTTTTTCTACTCAGAGAATTAAACTGTTTTGTCCCAATCTCCCATGATGCTCTCTGTCAAAGTCTAAAAGCAAAGAAGCCCATTTCAGCAAGTTAAAAAATAAAAATGTCTGTGAAGTTTTTTTGATTTGCTTATATGAAGTCCAACATTTTCAGTTAATTCATGAAATGATAAATCAGAATTTTGAATTTTTATCATAAAATTTGTTGTTTTTTTCTAAAATTTTTACTTTATTTGAGCAAAAAGAATTCCTAACTAATCCCAGTTTTCATTTTTAATTTTCAACTGTTTTTTTTTTTACAAGGTTCAATTTTTTTTTTTCTACTCAGAGAATTAAACTGTTTTGTCCCAATCTCCCATGATGCTCTCTGTTAAAGTCCAAAAGCAAGTAAAAAAATAAAAAGTGGCTTTGTTGAGTTTTTTTTATTTTTTTTGCTTATATGAAGTCCAACATTTTCAGTTAAAAGGTCAAATTCATGAAATGATAAATCAGAATTTGGAATTTTTATCATAAAATTTGTGTTTTTTTTCAAAATTTTTTACTTTATTTGAGCAAAAAGAATTCCTAACTAATCCCTGTTTTTATTTTTCATTTTCAAACTGGTTTCCACACCATCAGGACCTTTAAGGTTCAATTTTTTTTTCCAATGTCCCATGATGCTCTCTGTAAAATAACTTTACTTAGAACCTTTTAAAGATCCAACTGTGCAAAATGTAACTAAGTGCAGTTTTATGTTTTGACTGTTTCGTCTTTTCTTGGATAAATGTGTCAGATATCTTGAGGAAAAGTGAAGGTTTAGACAAAAAGTTATCACTTAACATTTCATTGTTCTGGTCGGAGAAAATGAAAAGATTCAGGTTTGTTGATCTGTCAAATGAGATTTAAATAAAAGACGCAAAGAAAAAAGGAAACAAGCTTCAGAACGAGCCACAAAAAACTTCAAGAGTGAACTTTTAAAGAAGGAGATTTGGTTCTTCACCAATGAGAATGAGAGAAACCAGAATCTCTAACGTTATACTCGTGGAACAAACCTTCTAAAAGCAGTTACACCAATTTTTTTAGAAGGAAAAATGTAGAAAGAATCATAAAATACCATCAGCTGATACTTCACATGAATAAAGCTCTGGAGACACAACACTGGAGGAGTCAGAGAAAATGAGCCTCACACGCTGCAAAAACTGAAACTAATCAAGTCATTATGTCTTATATTTAGTCAAATTTGTCTTATTATTATTGGCATGAGCTACATGTTACTGATAAGTCCAGGAAAATGTTTTATTCCAAGTTATTTAAAGACAAAAATGACGTCTGAATTGGGGTCAGAGGCAAGTTTCTTACCCCACTGTCAGAATTTTTGACTTGTTACAAGCAATTCAGACTTCATTTTTTACTTTAAATAACTTGGAATAAGACATTTGTACGACCTTGACGGTTGAATGTGGCTCAAATCAAGAAAATGAGACAAATTTGACTAAAATGAGACATAATTGCTCTCTTAGATTTCAGTTTTTGCAGCATAAAACCAACAATCCTCGCGGCACAAGATGCGCTCTGGAGTAAAAAGTCTCTCAATCTTTCTCATTTCCTTTCTTCCACCAACTTAACTCACTCACTTCCTGCTTTAACAACCATCAAACTCATGTTTTCTCTCTTTTCTGCTTTTGTCAAGGTGTGTTTGATTGCGGAAACTTCCATAATTCGATGCCGTCATATGAAAAATTCAATAAAAGGATCCGTGTTCGTATGATTCAGATGCATTGGTGATTAATTCGCTGTTTAACGCTTTCGTTGCTGTTTTTCTCTGTAAAGACTGTTGTTGTTTTTAAAGTTGTAATCAGGAAGCAGCGCCCACCATCGCTGCCGCCCTCACAGGACCCTCGTACCTGACTCTGCCACATCAGCAATGTTGACCCCTTGCTCTTGTGCCATGAAGCCCAGGACGGAAAATATTGCGAAGCCAGACACAAAACTGGTACCACTGTTGAGGGCTCCCAGCAGCAAACAGTCCCTATGTCACACATATGTCATGAGGAGGATTTGTTAATGAACACACAAGGATCCCGTCACTGTAGCTAACCCCGCTCTGAAAACTGACGCTCACCTGTAGCAGTTGTATTTGTACTTGTTGTAGCTCCCCAAGGATGTCATGGCGCCCAAACAGATGGCGTAGGAGAAGAAGATCTGGGTGCCGGCGTCGATCCAGACCTGTACGGGGGAGGGGGTGAGAAAGTGGGGACAGAAAGGCTGAGGCTGATGACGGACACGACGCTGGAGCTAAGAACTGAACATGTGTGTTTACATCAGGGCTGAATGATTCACAGAAATAATCTTATCACAATTAACTATTTCTAGGTCCTCCAGCGTATGTGTTTACTGGGGATAGACTGATATGGTTTTTTCAGGGCCGATATCGATTATCGGTTGTTAAGGAGACCGATAACCGATATCTATGACCGATATTCATTTGCAGCAAAAGTGAAAATAATGGCATAAAATTTTGAACAGAAAAAAACTCCATAACTTGACTGTGTTTAATACGACGGAGTATTAGGGCCACATTGAGAAAAGAAAATGAGGGGAGGAATTTTTTCCCCCTCTCCCTCACCCGGTCAGTAAAGTCGAAATGTTGAGAATAAAGTTGAAATATAATGTCAAGAATTAAGTCGAAATGTCGAGAATAAAGTCGAAATGTTGAGAATAAAGTTGAAATGTTGAGTTTAAAGTAGAAATGTTGAGAATAAAGTTGAAATATGATGTCGAGAATAAAGTCGAAATGTTGTGAATAAAGTTGAAATATGATGTTGAGAATAAAGTTGTAATGTCGAGAATAAAGTCGAAATGTTGAGAATAAAGTCGAAATGTTGAGAATAAAGTCGAAATGTTGAGAATAAAGTTGAAATGTTGAGAATAAAGTTGAAATGTTGAGAATAAAGTCAAAATGTCGAGAATAAAGTCGAAATATAATGTCGACAATTATTCTCAACACTATATTTTGACTTTATTCTCAACATTTCAACTTTATTTTTGCCATTTCGACTTTTTTCTTGACATTTCGACTTTACTGACTTGATGAGGAGGAGGGGAAAAAAAATTCCTCCCCCCATTTTTTCCCCTCACTGTGGCCCTGATACTCCGTCGTAGTTTAAAGCCTTTGGGCATTTTCAAACAGCTCCCTGGCTCAGTAGCATGTCTTTAAAAGCTGACTGAAAATATAAACAAATAAATACTGCCCTAAAGTTTTCTGCAGAAAATCAAGTCTTCCAGAATTTAACTACTAAAATATTATCTTATCTTTCAAGTGTTTTAAGATCAAAGAAATCTGGAAAAAAATGAAAGGAGTTTTTAAAGTGAAGAGATGATGTTAAATAAATACCTCCCTACAGATGCCAAACTACTTTTACCAGAACAGACTCTCTCCCCTTAATGTGCTTCCTGCATTAATACTGGACAGGGTCGGGTTCATTAGGTTTTTTAACACACGCTCTCTCTCTTTCTTTCTCTCGCTCTCTCTCACGAACAAACATACACACACACACACGCTTCTACCATCACGGACTATTTCTATATGGACATTAGCCTCAGTGTTGTATGGAGGGATGAGCAGACAGCGATCTTTGTTGGACACTTTGTCTTTTTTTTCTCATTCTTTTTTTTTATCGACAAAGTGAAATAAATGTGCAATATTTGGTCAACATCGGTGAGTCTTAAAATCTTTTCTGTTGAATATTTATGTACAAATTTTGTCTAAAGGTAGTAAAAAAGTATTAAAAGGTATTAAATGTAACTTAAGGATTGCTGTATATACCGTGTAACCGTAGAAAGGGTTAATTGCTTCATCCGCTACAGGAGGAGGTGGAGTTTATGAGGCATCACATGAGTTGGAAAATCAAATTTAGTTGCTCAAATTCAACAGATTCTCACTCACACGGTTGTTTTGATGGAGTTTTAAATGTTGCCCAATGTGGTGTCAAGCATTGAGGGAGATTCACGCATCGACATATTGAACCCAACGATCTGAGGAACCTACCTCTGGGTCCTTCAGGCGAGCGAGATCAGGGTACAGGTAGAACTTGATGCCCTCGGCAGCACCTGGCAGTGTCACACCACGAATCAACAGCACGATGAGCATGACGAACGGGAACGTAGCGGTGACGTACACCACCTGTGGACCATCAAACGACAACAAAAACATCCTTTTAATCCTGAAAAACGTCTCCACTGTGGGTTATTCCCCCGTTTGTGGCGTCTTTAACGTCACGGCGGAGGATTATCTTTGATGAATGTGTCGACTCTGAGAGTTATTCTGCGATTATGACCAGAAGAGACCACAGTCTGTTGCTTTAATCAATATCTGTGTGTTAGTGCGCGTTATCCAGAGAGCGGTGACAGCTCTTGGCCTCGTAAGAGCAACTTTATTACGAGAGTTACAGCTTGGAACAACCAAAGCTCATAAATCAGGCGAACCAATCGATCCGGAGTGTGGAGGCCATAAAAAGAGCCGTCTGGGATTGATTGAGCTGTGAGTCGCCGTGTGAGTCGTTGTTGTTGTTGATGTTGGAGCTGTAACTAAACACGGTCTTAAATTTTCTGATGTTATATTCATTAAAGGCTGAAGCCAACGCTCAGCGCTGGACTGAAGGCAGAAGATCGTTAATCTGCTCCTCTGGTTCATGAATGTAAAACTGCTTTCAAACAATAATCACATTTCTTACAAGTGTTTACGAAAACTGCTCTGTTGAGGAAATATCCAGCTGATTTATTCACAATAAACTTATCTATGAGCTTTTTTATTAAACCATATTCTTATTTTATTGCATTATAAACAAACATAATATTGGTGTTGCGCTCAAATCTTTCCTTCTCATGGCCGAAACACTAAATATGCTGTTTTTACAAACCAGTAAATAACAAACGAGTGTCTGCATATATTTTAAAACTAAGTCCATTGCTATCTCTTTTATTAATAACATGTGGAACGTATAGTGTGGCAATTACTACTATTTTCATGTATATACCACCTTTTGTGTGTGCGTATGTTTTATTTATTCATTTATTTATTTATTTTTTTTTTGTTTTGTCTTGTTTTGTTTTATTTATTTTAATATTTCTTTTAGATCTGGTTGCATAATAATATCCTCTTGGAACCCTTATAGTTTTGCCATTGTCTATTTGAGGTGTGATACCGCTTAACATATTTTAAATTCGGACACTATGCAATTGATCTTTTGGACGTGTAACCACTGTGTTTATATGTGTTGAAAAATGTACTTGAAAACGTAATAAATAAATCATAAACAAAAAAAAAAGTAAGTCCATGTTTTTTTTTCCCCTTTCATGAATAAAAACAGAAAGTTAAAACATATTTCATGGCATTTCAGAGTAAGAACAGAGCAAGCTGCAATATTTGGAGCTGAAAAGTGAAGTTAATTCAAAGTACAACAAAACTGCAGTTCCTCAAGTGTCCACTAGAGGCTGACTCCAAACATTAAGCAGAGCCCATAAACACCTATTCAAAATTCACATTTTTGCAGCAGGAAAAAAAAAGTTACAGCAAAGAATAAAGGATTTTAAGACAATCAAGGTTTCTTTTTTTTGTGTTAACTACGTACGTCAATATTAACAAGCTGCATCCAGTAGATTTGGACAAGTTGTAAAATAAAGAGGACTGATCTGCTCTCAGGAAATATTTCAACACTATGTGGCCAGTTATATATTTTAAGGTTTAAAATCTAGACTGGATATGTGTTATTCAATTTTGCCTAGTCAAAAAGAACATTTCAGATATCGGCAAATACATTCTGCATATTCACAACTATCATTTCAGATATTTACAACCTCATTTTGACGAGGAGAAATCACTTCAATTTTTGCCATTCGTTTGTATGAGTTCTCTAATTCAGGATATCTACTATGTCATTTTGAATATCAAAAATGGGAAATGTAGATATCTTTAATTTAATTTTAGCTCAAATTTTAATTTTAGATATCCAATAAAGGGATTGTAAATATCTTGAATGGAGATGAATTAAAGATATCTATAATTCTAATTCTGCCTCGTCAAAATGTATTTAGAAATATCTGAATTGGAAATACAGACATCTACAATTCATTTGCAGATATCTGTAATTCACATTTTGGAGGCGTTTACAAAATGAGGTTGTAAATATCTGAAATGACAGAACGTATTTGTGGATATCTGAAATTTTCTTTTTGACTTGGGGAAATTGAATCACAGGTATTTGCATCACATGTGCGGTTTAACTTTTAAATGTCAAAATGTCTTACCATAAATTACAGGTTTCTTTAATTCACTTCAGTGCAAGATATCTGCAGTTCCTTTTTGGATATCCAGAATTAAATTTTGACTGGGAGAAATGAACTTTAGATACAGCTCTGGAAAAAATTAAGAAGCCACTGCAAATTTTTAAGGAACTGCAAAAATGCTAAAATGATAAGACTTCCTCATCTTTAGAAAAATGACAGAAATGAAGAGGTTCCTGTTTTTCTACATTCATATTTAAATGTTTTTTTACAGAAGCATGTACGTGAGTATTTCAAACCTTTGCTGACTGTTATGATAAAACTTTTATCTTCATGACGAGAATATGCAGCTGCCAAACACGTCATCTCTGAGAGGAAGAACGACCAAGTGGAACCAGATGCTGCTTCGTTGGTATTCTGTTATTTCCTGTCCCAGAAAAACGTCTACATCTCCAAAAACTCAGTCTTATCTAACATTTGCATTTCAGACTTCTTTCCATTTCAGTTTTTATTGGACTAAAATGAAGGATTAAGCAGCGTAACGTTGCGAGCACATGCACCCGCAGCCTGAACATTGCCCCTATTGTTCCACACGTCGAAAACATCACATGACCATCAGCCTGTCACGGTTTCTTGCAGACAATGTGATAAAGCTGAGATAAAAATGATGACAGAGATAAAGAGGAGTTCAGAAAGTTCAGGAGGAACTGAAAGAGCGTAAACAAAGATGGAGGTTTTTACCTTTCCGGTGGATTTGACTCCTTTCCAGATGCAGAAGAAGCAAATGACCCAAACGAGCAGTAAACACACGGCAAGGTCCCATTTGACAGGACCCATGTCGTCGATTCCACCGGTGATTCCCAGCACATTATGTCTGCGAGACGAAGGAAAACACAATTATTCAGGAGGAGGATTCCCTAAACTCAATAAACTTTCTGTAAGTTTTCAAGTTGATTTCAGCCAATCAAATCAAAGCAAACGCCTTCTCTAAACCAGTGGTTCCCAACCTTTTCCAAATCAGGGCCCACTTTTAAAGCTCAAAAATGTTTGAGGCCCACCTCCAACCCAATACATACCGCTATATACGGCTTTTTTAGAACCCCATTTGTAACAATGACCCAAAATTTAATTAAAAAAAATGTAATAAAACCCAAAATGTGATATCTGGTAGATAATGAAACAGATGTTAAGCCGAAAACGTAACAACGTTTTGCCCAAATTATGACAACTTGTTACATTCTGGTGCAATTACTATATTTTGGGTTTTACTTTATGCTTTTTCGTTACGGGCTCAGCACTTTGGTTACAGTTTTGACAATTTTTTAAAATTTGGGATTTATGACTTTTTTTTTCAATGACATTTCAGGTTGTTGTTATTTTTCAGGTCATGCTATCTAAAGAGGAATAACATGCCTTCTTAGGGGACTTTTTCCATATGTTAAAATCAGAACTGTTTTAATTTCCTTTAAAACTTAACCAAGTTAAACATTTTGAATGTGATTATTTGTATTTGTCTCTTAATTTTTCTATTTGTATCTTGTATCTTTATATAATTACACTCCAATAAAATACTTGTTTGGAAATGATTTCACGGCCCACTTGCTGTACCTTCGCGGCCCAACAGGGGGCCACGGACCACAGGTTGGGAATCACTGCTCTAAACCACCACACTCAACTTTCATTCAAATTAAAAACGTCATCAACCCAGAATGCATTGCGGCAGTAAAACAATGGCTGCACCCGAAGGATAGAAACTGTGTTTTAAACATAGACGGTATAATGAGTGGACGTAACGACGTTCGGCTCAAACTGAAGCCTCCAGCAGATGCTCCGCCCCCTGGTGTCTGGCTGCAGTATAGGTCATAAGCCCCGCCCCCTGGTGTCTGGCTGCAGTATAGGTCATAAGCCCCGCCCCCTGGTGTCTGGCTGCAGTATAGGTCATAAGCCCCGCCTCCCCATGTATTCCAGATATGAGCCGGGAAAACTTTAAAAAATTACGATACCTCGTAGAAACATTTCTCTCATCCTTACTCTAAGGTGGTATGATGATGTCATCTGGCTGCATGGTGTTCAGGTGTTTTTTTTCTGAGAAGTTAGTTTCTCATTAGTTATTGGACGTTAAAAACCGCGATATAAGTTTCGTTTAACGATAGTTGACAGCTGCCGTTCGTGAGTAGTTTTTATCGGGGATATAAGAAACTTCAGGAAAGAGCCAAAAGGAGACTAAACCTTCTGAAGAAGAAGAAATAAATATTTTTATTTCTCTTTTTTACTTGGCTCCACCGGAAATTCTCTACTGCGCAGACTCTGGCTGCACAATGGCGGCTAGAGAAACGGGGTTTTTTGGCTTCAAAATCGTAGAACGGTGACAGGCGGAAGCACGCTGTNGATATAAGTTTCGTTTTACGATAGTTGACAGCTGCCGTTCGTGAGTAGTTTTTATCGGGGATATAAGAAACTTCAGGAAAGAGCCAAAAGGAGACTAAACCTTCTGAAGAAGAAGAAATAAATATTTTTATTTCTCTTTTTTACTTGGCTCCACCGGAAATTCTCTACTGCGCAGACTCTGGCTGCACAATGGCGGCTAGAGAAACGGGGTTTTTTGGCTTCAAAATCGTAGAACGGTGACAGGCGGAAGCACGCTGTTTATTCTATATACAGTCATTGGTTCTAAACTGTTTTTTTTTTTTTTAAAGAAAAACCAATTCGTTACGTCTTTTAACAACAAATTCTATTTGAGACAAACATTTAAGCAGATTCATGCCTGTTAGTCCTTACAGTCGGGGTTCACTTTCACTGTTTCGTTCGAGTTTTAATGAGTATGTGTTGATTTTTGTTTTCTTACATTAAAAGATAAATACATAAATAAATCCCAGGGGTCCCAGATACTAGTGCGTGTTAAAGTTTCAGAACGTCGTGGTTACAGAAGCGTGTGTTCGTGTGCTCTGACGTGACTCACTCCCAGAACTCGGTGACGGGGGAGGTGAAGTTGGAGATGTTGGCGGCCAGCCAGAGGGATTTGTTCTTGCGGTAGGTGTCCTCGATGCAGCGGTCGGTGTTCCAGGGCTGATTGCACTTGGCCCAGGGCAGCTCCGGCTGGAAACACTGGAAAACACCAGAAGATGGAGTCACATCTTCATTTGTTACATTTATTAATATCATGTGTTATATGGAGCTTGAAGGTATCACAAAAAGAAACCTCAAACCCTGAAGCAGAAAAAAAAACACGTTTTATAATGTTTGTGCCCAGTTTAGTAACTCATGATGATCCTGCCCTGAGTTAAAGGTAATCAAAGGGGCTTTTTTTAGTTATTAATCAAAGAGTAAAACAGTTTTAAGAGGCTTTAATGAGACAAAAATACACTGAACTCTTGTTTTTAATAAAAAACTGACTGAACAACCTTTTTTTGTTTCCTCTTCTGTGAGGAATTGTGATTTATTTTTGTGCAGAAACATCCAAACACTCTGAACCTTGAGTTTCTGCATCTCCTCAATAAAAACAGGATCAGGACAGCCCCCCCCTTCACACTCACCTGGAACAGGTAGTAGAGACCCCAAGCCAGGATGACGATGTAGTAGATATTCAGCAGGGACACGATCACGATGGAGGCGTAACCAATACCTGAGGGAGGAGAAAGAGGAGAGAGAGGATCAGCTGAAGAAACACAAACATCTGGATCTGCAGGATCAAACTTTACAGGTTCATTCTATAAAAGTCAAACTAAAATATCTGCAATTAATAAATGTTTTCTATCCTTCATGCTGCAGACAAACTCTACTTTCTATTCATCCCTGAGTTTTTGCAAAAGGAGAAGTCGACTCTGATTGAGGAGACGACGTCAAAGCAGAAGATTTGTTTTATTTTGGGTCGTCCTGCTCCGTGAAGGTCACTTTAAACTGGATTCTTTTATTAGTTTGAACCCAGGACGACTGATTCACTCACTTCTGTAAATCTCATTGTTCCTCTTTTTTTTGCTTGGGCTCATGAAAGGTTTCCACTTGTACTTTACTGAAACTACAGATAAACAGAGAAAGGAAGCAACAAAGTACAAATACTTCATTACTGTACTTTACTTATTTATATTTTCGACGACTTTTTACTTTTACTCCCTACATTTGAAGACAAATATCTGAACTTTCTGCTCCTTACACTGCAAAAACTGAAATCCAAGCAAGTCATTCTGTCTTATTTGTAGTAAAAATTGTCTTATTGTTCTTAATTTGAGCCACATTCACCAGACCAGGTCATAAAAATGCCTTATTTCAAGTTTTTTTAAGACAAAAATGAGGTGTAAATTGCTTGCTTATCTTATCCCATTAGCAGTTTTTTTTTTACTTGTTGCAAGCAACTGATGCCTCATTTTTGTCTTTAAAAAACTTGAAATGAGACATTTTTATGACCTTGTCTAGTAAATGTGGCTCAAATCAAGAATAGTGAGACAAATTTGACTAAAAATAAGACAGAATGACTGGCTTAGATTTCAGTTTTTGCAGTGTACATTCTCAAACTGACTTGTTTCTTGTTTCTACTTTTGCGGATGACGACGTGACGTAAAAAACATAGAACAGACGTAGATAGAAAAACACCACCAGCAACATGGATGAAGAAAATAAAGCAGGGAAAATCGCCGACAACGACGAAACAGATTTGATGTTTCCAGCTCTAAAGTTTAATCTTTATTATTCTGTCTGAAATTTGCCTCACAGCAAAACTAAACTGTGTGAAGTGATTTTGTGTTTTTTGAGCAGAAAGTTACTGTAAAAGGAAAATGATCCTATTTGTGTGTTTGGAACTTTTTTTTTATTTTGCAGAGTTATCATTGGAGTAAAAAAATTCATTTTTACTTTAGTACTTAAGTAGATTTCAGAACTTTTACTTTCTTACTTTAACTTCAGTAAAGGAGTTGAATTAGTACAACAGAGTATTAGGGAAACATTAAGAATTTTGTGGAGTTTTTTTGCTTCATATTTTACAATGTGATTAAAGTGGAAATTAATTATTTTACCACGAGAATAAAGTCAAAATGTATTATTTTACTATGAGAATAAAGTGGAAATTAATTATTTTACTACGAGAATAAAGTCAAAATGTATTATTTTACTATGAGAATAAAGTGGAAATTAATTATTTTACTATGAGAATAAAGTCAAAATGTATTATTTTACTATGAGAATAAAGTCGAAATTAATTATTTTACTACAGGAATAAAGTCAAAATTAATCATTTTACTACAAGAATATTTAAATTAATTATTTTAACACATGACTTAAGTCAAAATAAATTATTTTACTACAAGAATTAAGTCGAAATATATTATTTACCAAGAGAAAAAAGTCGAAATTGGTTACTTTACCACAAGATTAAAGTCGAACTTAATTATCTACAAAGAGAAAAAAGTTTAATTAATTATTTTACGACGAGAATAGTTAAATTAATCATTTTAACACATGAATTAAGTCGAAATTAATTATTTTACTACAGGAGTAAAGTCGAAATTAATCATTTTACTACAAAAATACTTAAATCAATTATTGTACTACAAGAATTAAGTCGAAATATATTATTTACAAAGAGAAAAAAGTCGAAATTGATTATTTTACTACGAGATTAAAGTCGAAGTAAAGATGTTTTGGAAGTAGGAAAGGAAATATGATAATCTCATGCTGATGTACGAAAAGTTGAAGCATCTCCTTGTTTGTTAAACTCAAGTTTAAGTATAATTTGATGAAATGCTCCGCGGTCCTTATTTCCTCCTCCCCGCAAACCGTCCTCGACTTTGGACTTTAATCTCGTAGTAAAATCATGAATTTCGACTTTAAACTTGTAGTAAAACATGAAATAAAAATAAAAAAAAACTTAATGTGGCCCTAATATTCTGTAGTAGAATTAGTACTTTTACTTACTTTACTACAAGTAACTGTTCTTCTACTTAAGTAAAGCAGGTGACGACTTTTTCAGTTTCTGATTTTGCAAAACTTCCTGCACATATTTTCCTGACTCTTGATTATTTTGAGCTTCATTTCTTCAGCTGCTCCACCAAACGTATAAAAGTGTTAAAAATGTACCTGGTGCACATGTGCAGCTGTTAACGGAGGTGAAGCAAAGTGCATAAGAAGAAAAACAAAAATCCCCTTTGTTGAAAATAAGATAAGAGATTAATTCAGTGACCACATCCTGACTCTGCACAGCTTTTCTTTTTTTGGTGGTTAAAGATCAGAAAACACAGCTTTGATTGTTTGCACCAGTCAGATTTATGCAACCGAAGCTGCAGACTCACACTCAGGGTGACGGGATAAAGGTGTCACTGCAAATTATATGATTTAAGATCTTACTTTAAGACATGCTACATAAAATATCTTGTTTTATGTTTTTTTAACTTATTTTTAGCATTTAAAACTATGTTAGATGAACATTTCAATTTTGTCTTAATGAGTCTGAGAATCCTAAAATGAGTGAATAACTGTTAAAACAAGTTACTTTGGTTTTCTCACATGTAATTTCATAACATTAAAACTTGTTTCAAGATTTAACTCGACTTCAAGTTGCTTCATTTAAGAATAACACAAAAAATCATCTTTTTAAGACACAGTTTATTTAGGAAACAGCTGAGAATTTTACAAACCCATGCTCAAAAATCAAGAATTATCTTAATCATACTTCTCTAATTCTGAGTAGTTTTGACTTAAAAAAGTGATATTTTTCATTCCATTTGCTAAAATTAAGAATATAAAAAGCATGATGTTAGATTCTGTTGCTCATATTCAGTATATTACACTTCAAATTCTTCTTCAGGAAGTTTGTTTTCAAGCATTTGAATCTAAAAATGATCATTTTCTTCTTGTTTTAAGATCTGAGAATACTTATCAAGGCCGTCTTTGTTTTTAGATTTTTCAGTCTGATTTCAAGATTTATAGTCAAGTGAAATTATCTTGCTGCATGGACAGATCATTTCACTAGTTTTGAGACATTTTTCCATCAGATTTAGTGTTTTTATCTTATATTCAGACGCCCTTTTTTTGCAGTGTGCTGATTTCTCCGTGTTGTTGTTTTTATTTTTTAACCTCACCTTGAGATCGTAAACAGACGCAGAAACGACCTTCACTGTCGCCGCCCTGCGCTTCAATTTCATTTGACACGTTTAGAGACTGATGAGACAATTCTCACTGCGTCAGAATCGGCCTTGAGACGATGCTGCACTGTGTGTGTGTGTGTGTGTGTGTGTGTGTGTGTGTTGGTGTGTGTCTCCTACACATGGATATAAGGATAAAATAATCCCATCAAACAGCGGCAGGTGTAGGAGTCAGGGTTTAGGAGGAGATTAGACGATGAATTAGGTTTTAGGTTGGAGGTTTTGTCATGAGTGTGATCCCTGAATGTCCTCATAAGTATATCAGTGGGACTACTCCATGCGTGTGTGTGTGTGTGTGTGTGTGTGTGTGTGTGTGTGTGTGTGTGTGTTGCCAGTGGACACACACAGCCGGCAGAGACCACTCATCCAAATTAATGTCCTTTAACGTCATTGGCCATCTGTATACGTGTGTGTGTGTGCATGAGAGTGTGTGTGTGTGTGTGTGTGTGTGTGTGTGTGTGTGTGTGTGTGTGTGTGTGTG
>RPOG01004881.1:0-38805 GCA_008086565.1 Thalassoma bifasciatum
TTCTTTTAATGACCTCCTGGAGGACCGGCTCAGGGTCCAGTCTAAAGGAGACAGGCGGCGAGGGAGCAGCAGCAGCAGCAGCAGCTGTAGCAGCAGCTTTCTGGGGCACGCCGCTCCAGGTGGACCCCCTTTATCAGGAGGTCTGGACCAGCGGGAACAACACGGGGGAAGCTCCAAGATTGTTGGAGCCTCGGCAGAATCTTATCACAGATGTGAGTCTCCAGATCTGGGCTACAGCTCGTTGGTTAAGTCCTACTCCAGCCTCAGTCTGGTGGTGCCGCAGAGTCCTGAACGCTTCTACCCTGCAGATCTGCGAGCTCCATCTCTGGCATCAGACTGTAGCAGCGAAGGCAGCGTCGGCTCTGACTCCTTCTCCCCTGATCCTTTGTTAGATGAGTGCTCCAAGTGTCACCACCCTCACCACCATCATCACTGCCTCAGCCAGTACGCTCACCCCGTAAACCGCGCTCCTCCTGGACTCAGCCGGCATCTTCCTCATAACTTTGAAGGTCCACCCCTGCAGAGACAACATGGCTTTGGTTTCGAGGGCTCGCCAGTTTCTGTTACCTCTCACGCATCTCCTCGTAGTTTCAAGGCCTCTCCTGCCTACGCCCCAAACTTACCTACACATCAACTACTGAGCAGCTTCCCAGGACAGTTTCCTGTTCGTCCAACCCAAACATCCACCGCTCCCTCTTACTCTCAGAGCTCCCCACTCAGGCACAACATGATGGGCTCTCTCTGGCAGGACGGTGGACTCCAGGACCCCCAAGTGTACAAAGGATCACCAGTTCATTCCAGAAGAAACCACTCAGAACTCAACCAACAACCACAGCACCAGTTAAACTGGAGCGGCCTCGACCAGTGGTCCCCAAAACCAAACCTCGACCTTCTTGCCTTCCAGAGCTTTCCAAAACCCCAGGAGAAGGTTTGGCACTCCCCTTGGGGACGGCAGGTTCATCCACCACCGCATGGTCTTTCAGCATCGGGTCTCTCGTCATTCCCGCAGCTCTCTCCACCGTCCGTACCTGCCCACAAAAGCCCCCTGCACTCAGCCCCCCAGCACCAGGAGCCCCCTGCTTTAGGCCAGTACCAGGACCTGAGGGAGAGGATGTTTGTAAACTTGAGTCGTATCTTCCCTCCTGATCTGGTGAGGGTAGTGATGACCAGAAACCCTCATGTTTTGGATGCTCAGGAGCTCGCAGCTGCAATTTTGATGGAGAAATCTCAGCATGGATCGTGAACTAACAAAAAATGACGTGAAAGCTTCGTCTTTTTTGACTCATTTCTGCTGGTTTCTTCTTTGAAATGGTTTTGATTATTTAAAGGAGGTTTGACGTACACAAACCAAAAGCCTTTAACTGTTAATGAAACGTTTCATTGCAGGTAAGCTGACCCATTTGTTTAAAATTATATTTTTTTAAAGGAAAATCGCCATATTTACTAATGCTGGTTATTTCAGCACTTAAGATCAAGAATGGGTATAATGAGCATGTGCTCAGTGAGGCTTTCAATGTTTGTGAGAATGACAGCATTGTCCATTTATAGTTAAATTATTTTTTATATTTTAAGTTATGAATGTGTATTTTTAAATTATTCTTTTGGCACTTTTTCGTTAAAGTTTTGTTCCATCTTGTCTTTTTTTTGGCAATCATGTGAGGGTGTAAGTTAAGCCCTAATCTGCTCTTTCCATCTGTGCCAAAAATAGCTGTTTTCCAGTCACTGAGATTATACATTGGGGTGTGTTAAAGAATATCAAAACAGCAAAGTGTGAAAATGTTCAGTGTATTTAGCCGAGTCAGACGAGCCGGCAGAGTTTATTACTCTGGCAGGTGGTGGATCTGCAGCAGTGGTGTTGTCTTTGGATTTCCCCATCAGGGAAGTGAAACTCAGACAGTACCCACAGAAGAAGATAGCAAAAACTCCACTCAAAAACCCCAACAGCGGTTGTTCACTTTTACATGTTGTTTATTTCCTCTGCTGGGATAACTCTGTCTGCTGACTTCACGCTTCTCCAGGTTTCAGAGCCGACTTTCAGACTCAGTCACGTCACGTTGGCTGTGAAAAACATGGGATTGTCAAGGTGGAATGAATACTCTTGATCTTATTTTGACTTTAATTTAAAAATTGTGTTAATTTATTTCCCCTTTTTGTTTGTGTGAATGTCTGATCTGCTTGTGGCACCAGGTTTTAATATCATTTGGGGTTCAGACACCCTCAAACAGGGTATAACTGTTTGTACCTGTGTGTTGAAAAAAACAGAAACCTTTGTTGTGAGGAAACATCTTGAATTTTTCTGTAATGTGAACTGTTTAAAACTGTGGTGCTCGGCTCTGAAACTTTTCTCAGAAGCTCCATTAAAAACATTTGTTGAGTCAAACTATGATGGTGAAATAAGGAAAGAAAGTGAGTAAAATGACAAAATCCTAAAACAAGATTATACTTCTTTATAATGTCAACTAACAACCAAAAGTGGTTACTTTTTTTTCAAACCTTGCTTTCCTTTAAACCCATTTTAAAAGTCATCTTCTCTTAATGCAAAGCACTTTTAACTGCAGACGTGGTTTAAACTAATGTTTTATGTTTTTATTTCCACCATTAGGATCTTTGACTGAGCTCTGATGAACTGTTTTTAAGCTTAAACTTTTTCCTGGTACACGACGCGTTGTGGCCAGACGACACCTCTTTTCGTTGATACAAATTGTATCATATAAACTTTTAAACAAGAATTGTTTGATATGATGATATTTACACAAAGAATGTTGAATATAATTATTTGTGGCAAACTTTGCCATCTTCAGTAAGGAGCCTATATTTAAAAAAATGGCTTTTGATAACTTTGTGGAGAGAAAGTGAAGAAGTAACTGTTAATACTGTCAGCACATGATGTAGCCCCAAAAATACGATGCCTAAGCAAGAGACGATGATCTTCTCGTAACTTATGAGACATTTTTAAGCGTGAAGGTTTCAGACTTCTCATCAGGAAAGTATAAAAACGGACTGAGAAAGAATAACAAAGCTTTTGTTGTTTTTCTGCTTCCAAATCTTTCTTGGTGTCTCTCCCAGAAATCCAAAACGACCACCTTTTTCTAGTCATTGTCTCTGAAAAATTGTACTTGAAAAGCTTTTTTTTTCTCAAGCGCTCTACTTTGATCTGAAAAGTGTTATCTCAGGAAATTCCTCAATAATTCCTGCCAGTGTCAGAGCAAAGTTCATTTTCTGAATGTCAGTCTCACCTTGTTTTTCAGGCTGGCACCGTGTGCTAGTGTTTACAACAGGGACAAGACTCGATGTTTTCTATTCCTGTGGATCTATAATCCCACATTCAGTGTTTAGGGGCAACAGAATATATTTTTTTCTATCATGATGTTGTTAAAGAGCTATTTTTCTAAGTGTGCTTGATGTCTTTCCACAATAAGAGATTGTAGTTGGAGTCTGTGCTGCTGAGTGAGGGGATGTAAACACCGAGCAACACTTCTTGGAGTTTTTGTTGCTTGCTGGGGGAAAAAATGAGTTGAAAAAGAAAAAAAAAACAAGCCGTAATAGGTGTATTCTGCATTTTCCATTATGTCATGTTGCTGCCTTAAGCTGGCTTTGAACTCAGCCTGGAAACTTTTTCATGAACTTATATTCGTGCTGTAATTTTTTGTCTTCACAAAAGTTGCCTCAAAGAAAAAGAAAAAATGGTGTTAATTGTTCTACTGTGTGTTATCAGTTTATTCCTCACTTTTATGTCTAATGTGCTTTAACTTCAAACAAATTTTTGCAACAGATTTTGTAAATGCCACTTCCCACAGAACCAAAGCCAAATAAAAGGCTGTTTAAAAAAAGTTTCAGTGTAATTCTTTTCTTATTTGGTGGTTATTTAAGACTGAAATGCTGCTGTTTCACTGTGTCCTACTTTCAGATGAAGAGATTTACTCCAAAATCCCAAAGATGTCACACAAAATATCTTCTTCAAGCATGACTTACAGTTCCAATACAAAAACACTGTTATTTATGATGTAAAGACTTTTTAAACTTTTTGAAATGGATCTCTTCAGATGTGAGTTACAGGCCCAGAGGAGCCAAACGGAGCTTTTTAGGCGGTGGCACTGAAAAAGAAACACCCCACTCAAACTTTTTGGTTTACTTATGGATTTCTCTTTTTAAAAGTTTTTTCCAAGAGCACTGGGCCAGCAAAATAAGATTTGATATAATGTTTCTGCTTGTTTTTTTGTTTTTTTAATAACAATTTGCATGTAATTACACATCGGGAATTCGTTTTTTTTGTTCGTTTTTTTGTAAAACGACTTTTTTTAAAATCAAAATAATTAAAAAAAAAAAAAAAAAAATACTATAGCTTGTCATTTTTTCCCATAAAAGTCATTCCATATAGCCTGACATTTTTTGTTCGAACAGTCATACTTAAGCATGTCATGTGGGTCCTAATAAAAGTCAAACTTACAAAAATAAGTCATTCTATAGCATGCCTTTTTTTTTCAAAATAAAAGTCATACTTTAGCATGTCATTTTTTGTTAAAGTAAAGGTCATACCATAGCATGTCATATTTGGTGAAAGCAAAAGTCATGTTATAGAATGCCGTTTATTTTTTCAAAGTAAAAGTCATATGATATCATGCCATTTAAAAAAAAAAACAAAAGAAACCATTTTATAATATGCCAGTTTTGGTTGGAAAAAAATCATACTACATTATATATTTTTTTTCAAAATAAAAGTCATACTTAAGTTTGTAATTTTTTTCAAAGTAAAGGTTATACTATGGCATGCCTTTTTCTTGTCAAATAAAAGTCATGCCATAGCATACATTTGTTTGTTTTTTTAGAAGGACCAATCATATTACAGTATGCTTTTGTATTGTCAAAATGAAAGACAAACCAAAGCATGCCATTTTTTAAATTTCAAAATAAAAGTCATACGATAGCATGTCATTTTGGTCAAAATAATAGTCAGAAAAGGTATTTCTTGTATATTCAAAATAACTCAAAATATAGTACGCCATTTTTTTTGTCAGAAATAAGTCAAACTATGGCATGTCTTTTTTTTTTTCAAAATAAAAGTCACTCTATAGCTTGTCATTTTTGGTCAAAGTAAAAGTCCTAACATGGGGCTCTTTTTTTTTTTTTTGTCGAAACAAAATGTATAATATATTTTGCCATTTTTCCGCAAACAAAAGTCAAACTATAACACGTTGTGCGTTGCTTTTTCATAACAAAGATGTTCCTATAGCATGCCTTTTTTTGACAATTAAAGTCATACAAGGCTTTTTTTTTTTGCCACATCAAAAGTCACATCACATGACATTATAACTTGGTATTAACCCTATGATTGACTGTTGTTTCTTCTTATGATTTTATTAAATTTGTGCACTTTTTGAGGGTGTAAACCCCTGCATGCCAGAGTTAATTGTGGATAATAATCATTAGGAGCATGAAACCCATGAAAACATGCTCATTTATTCCACGTTAGAGACATTATGTTCAGTTTTAATTTGATATATCTATAAAAAAGTGGTGATGTTTCATACAACTTGATTTAACCAGGTAGTGGATGTTATCTCATTTTGAGTACATCAGATCAAAACTGTAGCTGTGTATTTGGAAATATAAATTCATTCTTTATTGTGGGGCAAAATACAGATTTAAACAAATACCACTATGGATGGAGAGTATCAGCACAGTAAGGATGTAAAACAAGCAAATTTAGTTTTAAAATGCGTTTGCCAACAACTCTTTGAGGGAGTGTTTGCAAAGTAATGGCTGTTCAAGATATGAAAGCTGATAAAACAGGTGAGGAGTCAATGCCAACAGGAGTTAACTTTCCCAACACAGAATGAAAAACTAGACGGGGAAAAAAAAAACCAGACAAATAAGGCGTTTTCTTTTTAAAAACAAGTTATTTAAATTGATCAACTGATGACAAAAGAAGTAAAATAAGGAACAGATATTAAAGCTTTACAGACAAGCGTGCCGGCAACATCAACAAGCTACAAACGGCCCTTTTTTATTTCGTCGAATCAAAGCACAAATCAACCAAATCTGTTGAGTCTCTCGTTACGTCTAACAGTCCTGGTGTTGCTTATTATCATACATGCAAGCTTTAAAACTGTCAGTATTAAAGGAGGGACAGGTCCATGTTTGACAGGATATGTTGCTTGCTATTTTTCGGACATATTAAAAGATGTGTGCTTTGTTTTTTTCACAGGGTTGGGGCGGAGCTCTAAAAAGCAGGTAACGCTGTGATTGGCCAACCACTGCTGGGGAGAGCTTTGGCGAGGCTGAAGCTACAAAGCCTGTTAGCCGGTCTGTCTCCTGGGTAGAAAACAAGCAGGAGCTCCTCGGGTGGCAGCAGGTTTTGGGCTTTACGAGGAAGGTGAGGCGTTGACATGGCATCAAGACTAAGTGTCTCTTCATCATCACGGTGTCCGACCTTTCTCCGGCTCACATGGACTCAAACTCGTCGATACGCTGCTTGGTGTTGCCCTGGCGGATCTGGCGCAGGGTTTTGTACTTGTCTCTACCCGCTCTGACGTTCTCGGCGTGCAGCATGTCGTTCAGTGTTTTCTTGGTGTCGTCACGGGCCTCGGATAATTCTGAACTCAGAGCCTGGATGGAGGAGAAAGAGAAACAACATCAGACTGACACATCAGAGCTGAACAACTTCAAAAAATAAACTGATTGCAAACTTTTGTGTGACACTTTCTTGGCTCTTATCTTAAATGTTTTAAACAAACACATTGAAGGACATAAACAGTTTCATAAATTACAGCACAACAACAGCAACCCACTACAACTACTACTTTTGACTGCTTTTTGTACATTTAAGTCACTTTTCACTCTTTTTTTTTGCCACTTTCCATTTTTTTTACACATTCTCACTATTTTCCAGGTTCACTCCCAAATTATTTTTGCCAATTTTTGGTATTTTTCGCTCACTTTTGGACCTTGATTTTTTACAACAAACTGAATTTTTCCCAGGTTTAATCCCAACTTTCTTACCATTTTTGTTGCCTTTTGCCACTTGTACCACTTTTAACCGTTTTTCAACACTTTTCCCTCCATTCTTGCACTACTCTGAATTTTTTTAAGTTTCCTCCAAATTTTTCTTAATTTTTTTTGTTGATTTCTGGCTTTTTTAGTCACTTTTCACTCTCTTTTTTTTTTTGCCATATCTGGACCATTTTTATACATTCTTACTATTTTTCAGGTTCACTCCCAAATTTTTTTTGCCAGTTTTCGACACTTTTCACTCTTTTTCAACACTTTTGGACCTTATTATTTGCAACAAACTGACTGTTTCCAAATTTTCTTTTTTACCATTTTTGTTGCGTTGGGCCATTTGCACCATTTTTTAATGTTTTTCTGTCACTTTTTTCACTGATTTTGCACTGCTCTGAACTTTTTAAAACTTCCTCCAAAATTTTTCCTAAATTTTTTTGTCGATTTCTGTCTTTTTTAGTCACTTTTGGGCCATTTTTATACCATTTTTCAGGTTCACTCCCATTATTTTTTGCCAGTTTTTGAAACTTTTCACTGTTTTTTTGACACTTTTTGGACCTTTTTTTTGCAACACACTAACTTTTTTCCAAGTTTTATTTTTTAGCCATTTTTGTTGCCTTTTGTCATTTGTACCACTTTCAACTGCTTTTCATCACCTTTTTCACCATTTTTACTCCAATCTGAATTTTTTTAACTTCCTCCTAATTTTTCTTACTAATTTTTGGTCCTTTTTAGTCACTTTTCACTCTTTTTTTTACCACTTTTAAACCATTTTCTGATACTTTTTGAGTTTTACCAGGTTTTATTCAACTTAAATGCTCATTTTTGTTGCTTTTTTGGGCAATTTTTACTAATTCAAACTAAGTCTTATTGCTTATCTTTGATGTTTTTGCCTCTTTTTACCACTTAGATTGTTTCTTTTGTAAAGTTAGTTTCTAACAGTTTGTCTCTTTGATTGAGCAGAGTTGAGTAACTCTGGTGTAGAGCAGAAAACATCTGCTGCAAAATCTGTGTCTGGCACATATCAGGTTAAAGAAATATTGCACTGTCGGCCATCGGGACGCAGTATGATTTAATTTGCGGTTGTAGCACGCTCCTCCTATGTTTTAGTTCTTAGCCCTAATTTCCTGTGTTCGTACCTGTAGCTGTTTCTTGACGCGTTCGTTCTTCTGAGCCTCAGTGATGCGCTCCTCTTCACTGCGGTGGCTGCTGACGCCGTCACAGAGCAGCTCGGCGCTGGCCTCCGCGTTCGTTTCATCCTGTTCGTCGTGCTCTGGAGCGGGCGGAGACGTTATGGCCGACTTCAGCTCCTCCCTGGTTTTCTCCAGGTCGTCTTGTGCTGATAGAGCCTGTAAAACATCGAAAAAGAGCTTAATGACGTTGCTATGGAGAGCTATAAACAGACACATACTTAAACCACTGACATAGACTGCAAAAACTGAAATCTGAGCAAGTGTTTGTGTGTTATCTTCAGTAATAATGGTTTTATTATACTTGATATGAGGGATACTTGACTGTCATAACTCATGACTGGAATGCAACATCTTATTTCAAGATAATAAAAGACAAAAATAATGTCAACTTTTGCTTTAATGAGTCAAAAAGTTTGCCAAAGGGGTAAGAAAATTTGCTTCTGAAGTTTCTTGAGATTAGAAAAATTTCTTAATACAAGAAACTTTTAACACACCCCATTGGCAGATTTTTTTTTTTAACTTGTTACAAGCAATTCTACGGAGCCCCCTAAGGGTCACGGCGAGTTTTTTTTTTTGGGTGGGGGAGACTATTGCGTTCCCTCGCAAAAGTTTTTGTCTTCAGATCCTCCTGATTCATGTTTTCACTTTCACTCAGGTGCAGAGAGAATGGATCCAGAAAAGTTAAAAGGTTGAGAATCAATATGATAATATAAAATGATCAATAACTCATCATTAGAGCTTTTCAGAAACAAAACCGTCACATCTCTGCAGTCACAGCGATTTTGACCGAGCTACAATTGCAATTTTCTCAAAACGAGTCATTACTTTACGCTGGGAAACCTGCACTGGCTGCAACACAGAGGCAGCTGGTGCTGGGACGTTCAAAGACCGTCTGTAAATTGCAACATGGAAACAAACACGAAAAGGTATTGCGAGGGAACGCAAAAGTCTCCCCCCCAAAAAAAACCTCACTGTGACCTTTAGGAGGCTCCGTACAATTCAGACACCATTTTTGTCTTTAAATATCTTAAAATCAGACATTTTTCTGGACTGGTCTGATGAATGTGACTCGTATCATGTAAAGAAAAATCGTTTTAACCAAAACTAAGACATAATGACCTGCTTAGTTTTTAGTTTTTGCAGTTTAAAGAGGAACAAGTAATTGAACGCTTTTACATGTTGTCACTGTGTCATTTGTTGTCTTTAAATTTGTCAATGTATATTTGTATTTCTAAGCTGTAGAATAGGACAATGCAAATACTATTTTGCCCGTTTTTTTTTTCCTGGTTTACTTTGATTATTTGTCAGGGACCTAAATTCTTCTTTAATAATGACAGATTTTGAACTTTATCTCTTAACCTGCCTCCTCTGTGTGAAAACAGACACTCAAAAAGACTTAGAGTTAAAAGAACATTTCACACAAACAAATCTGCAAACAGGAGAAATATTACTTTGTGTTGCCACTCTGTTGCTTCGTCTTCTTTTTTCCTCTTAGCCTCCTCCAGCAGAGCAATTTTGGCTGTGAACTCTGCCAACTCTGCAGCCTGTTGAAGTAACAAAGAAAAAACAGTTTAACAAGAGTCATGTTTGCAAATTTCAGTAATATGATAAAGAAATGCAGAAAGGATCTAAGTACGAGGCTTTTTCTGATATTTAAGGTCGAACAGAAACGTCTAAGGTGTGTGATGTTCCAAGCTAAATTCAGATTATATTCATTAAATTAAACAGTGATCTTGGATTTAGTGGTGTGTGGTCGTCATGGCGATGTAGGTACCAGCTGTTCCTGGTTTTTCATCTGGTCTGCTGCCTGCTGAGCCAGCGCTGCCTTGGCCTCCTCCGCCGCCTGTCTCTCCCTCTCCAGCCGCTCAGCCTCCTCCTTCGCTCGCTTCCTCTCCTGCTCCAACTCCAGAGCTCTGCGGGTCTGCTCCTCCAGCTCTGCAGCGACAGATTTTAAAAACATGAGCACTGCTTTGTTTTTAGCCTCTGTCACCATGAAGAGAGACAATGTAAGAATAACGATTCTTTCTTTTATCATCCTGAACTCTCTGCTCATTGAAGTATTTTATAAACTGAAACCTTTTATCACATAAACTAGAACATTCATGCAACAGACTTTAAATAACAGTAAAGAGGAGGTTTTATTCTTAGACATAAAAACGCAGCCTTGGGCTCCCTGATCCTGCTCCACCCCGTCTCCTCCACTGTATGCAAATCCTGAGCAGCAGGAGATGGCATGTTGGGTTGGACACGAGCCTCCATCTTTGGGTCTACATGTTCGTTTTTGCCTAACCTTTATAAGACGTCAGTGATCTTATTTCACCTGTCTGTCAGAAATAACAGTGAAGCAGCTGCAGAGAGCGAGCGTCAAAGTCTTGAGCTCTTCTGACAGTAATGAGACGACCTTTAAGGAATGAACAAAAAGCCTCATGGTGCAGGGTTACTCAGTTTGAGAGCTTAACACTTTTACATGCTTGCAAAGAGCTTCTGTTTGCATTATTTACAGTTTGCACCCACAGCTTTTGTTATCATGTATCCCAAAAATCTTTTCCTCTAAATATCCACCACTGTCAGAAACTTCAAGAATTTAAAACCAACTCAAAACTTTTACTTCAATGACATCCTTCCACAAATGAGTCTACTCCTCTCTTATCTCTAATCTAAAACTCTGCAAAAACTAAAACTGAATTGTTTATGGCTTATTTTTTGTAATAACATACATCTTTTTGGACTTAATATGAGCCACATTCACCTCACAAGTCTAGAAACATGTCTCATTCAAAGCGCTTAGAGACAAAAACGATGCATAATGGGGTAAGAAAAATTAACTCAAGAAGTTTCTTGGGATAAAAAAATTCAAGAAAATGCACATCATTATTTTGTCCTTGTGCACAATTTGAGCTTAATTTTTCCATCTTCCACTTCCAATATCCTAAAAATAAGACATTTTTCTGGATTTTTCAGGTGAATGTGGCTCAAATTGTGTCTAATAAGACAATAAAAAAGTTTCTTGGGTTTCGGTTTTTACAGCCTATATCATTTTTTATTATTGTCACACTTGCACTGACATTGTGCAGAACATGAGCGCCCTCTTTTGAGCAAACATGAGAGGTGCATCTCATGGTGAGTTGCTATAATAAGCTCAAATAAAACAGTTTTCATTCACTCGGAGGTATTTATCCATTTGATCAGAGAGAACTAGAGAAAATGGGTCATTTTTTTGTCTTTTAGTATCTGGTAATATGACATTTCTACAGACTTGAAAGGTAGATGTGGCTCTTATTAAGTCAAAGAAGAGCTTTCACTCAATTTATGGCATTAATACTTGATTAGAATTCAGTTTTTTGCAGTGAATTCAGTCTGATTTCTCACTAGGTTTCCACATAAAACCTAATTTTGATGATAAACAAAAGAATTTTTACATGATAAAAAAGATCTCAGAGGGAACCAGGTTAGTTTTGACTTTTTCTCGCAGGCTCAAACAGCTCAGTTTGATCCTCACACACACGATCAGCTGTGAGTGTTGCAGTCGTACCTTTCTGAGCTCTCTGCGTCTGCTCCTCGATCTGCCTCAGCCTCTCGATCAGCTCGTCCTTCTCTCTCTCTATTCGCTCCTTCTCCTTCTCCGCGTGCTCGCGCTTCTTCTTCTCGTTCTCCAGCTGCGCTCTGTGAAAACATCACAGATTTATTCTTCAAAACAAAATACTGATCAACAAAACTGGAGCTCCACAATCTTTTCTATGGAACAACTGAGAACATCGAGTCTGTTTGTCTCTGTTGACTTCTGTGTACAGGCACAAATAACAGCGTCCCTGTCCTTTCTTTACCTCTCCATCTGCTTGTGGTGCTTCTCTTCTCGGGCCTGAGCTTTCATCTGCTGCACCTCGATGGTGTCCGGCTTCCTCCTCCTCATGTACAGCTCGTGGTTTCCCATACACAACGCCAGGATGCGCTTGTTGATCCGCAACCGAGGAGCGTAGAAGACAAAGTCCTGGAGGAGAGGAAGAAGACAGAGTGAGAAGTGATCATTTTAAAGAAAAACGTTATTGACTGGACGTCACTTCGACACTTACTGGAGCTTTTTTATCGATGGGCTTGATGACAAACTTTTTGTCGTTGAAAGAAATGTTTCTGATCTCACTCCAGGGGAAGCCGATCTTTGGTGACAATCTGAGGAAACACACAAAATTAATAAGAATCATCATCAGAGGGGCAAATAAACAAACTATAACCAAATCTTGAAGAAAGCCTTAGAAAAGGGGGAATCAGGCTCCTGCTGGTATTTCTATCTCTTCTCAAATCCAAAATATGTAATAAAATCAGCCCTAGATAATAAAAAAGCATCTTAGAAAACTCCAAGACAGCACAAAATACTTAAAGATGGGGAAAAAGGAGGCAATGTGCTGATTTTTGTGGAAAACTGAATAAAGATACATCAATTACAGTGGATCTCAACTGGGTCAAACACATGATGTAAGCTCTTTTGGAAAAATGTGGTGAGATTTTTTTCTACACCAGTTCAGAAAAGACATGAAGGAGGTGGTGACGCTTGTTGGAGACTTTGTGGGTCTAAAGGAGACGATTAAATTCACATATTTTGGAAATGTTAGTTTATTAAAAGTTATCAGAAACAGATTTATCGATGTATTTTGATGTGTTTTTGGCTCAGATATTCCTTTGAAGTGTAAAAACTCTGGATTTTCTTGATGATTTTATTATTTAGAAATTGTGATATGAATAATAGAAAAATACTTGTTATGGCAGCAAGTAAAAAAAAAAAGTAGATCCACCCACCATAGATTGATGGAAGTTGTACAATGGGATCTATATCATGCTAAAGATAACATTTTCCCTCAAAGTAGAACAAAACAATATTTTTTGTAATGAGATATAAACGGACTGAGTGTGTAAAACATGTAAGATCAGACTTCAACTGACTTTATTTGTGAATTGTGAAAATAAACCCTCTACACATCATTTTTTTATCTTTTCTTTTGTTTGATCTGTAGCTCCCTGGCTCTAGAGTTCATGTCACAGTAGCTGAACAATTCATAAGGGAAAGAAATAATTCTAGGAAAGCGCAGATAAAGATATTCAGACTTTCTGCACCAGTCTTTCCC
The DNA here is from genome assembly GCA_008086565.1 of Thalassoma bifasciatum. Taxonomy (NCBI): domain Eukaryota; kingdom Metazoa; phylum Chordata; class Actinopteri; order Labriformes; family Labridae; genus Thalassoma; species Thalassoma bifasciatum. The sequence goes on from RPOG01004881.1 coordinate 13,310, forward strand.
AAATTCCAGCGGGAAGGAGAACACAAATAAAAAATAAAAATGGACAAACACCTAAAAGAGGAGAAAGGATAGGTACTGAAAGTTATGTGTAATGTATGACCACTGTGGTGCATAGTGGTCACTACAGTGGACACCTATTTAAAAGTTATTTACTCCTAAATTCAGTGGTTCATGTGGTGGAAATTCATATTAGTCTGTTTCAGAATATTTTTATTCTTCTTAGGGCCTCAAAAAATGTTTTCAAATTATTTTTCCAAACATATATACTTTAAAAAATGTTATAGACAAACATTTCAGGGTGAAAAAGCTCATAAACTATCAATTATTCAGTGTTAAAATGGATGAAAGAGAGTTAAAATGTTTCATAAAGCATTAAAAAAAGATTATTCATGAAATTACCAAAAAAAATGAAAAGAAAAGAAGTCAAACAAGAAAATAAGTCATATTTACATTAAGTTCACACTGTTTTAAGTTAAATGCTCAGTTACAAATGTTTGAAAAAAAAGGGGAAACTTTTTTTCATGCCTTAAGACAAATTAAAAACACTCAAGGGAAAAATCCTGACACTGACTTTCATAATTCATGCATCAGTGGGTTGAAAAGAAAAAAAAATCATCAAATGTTTGGCATGTTCTTCTATGTATCACCAAAAGAGGGCACTGTTGACAAATTAATGCATTTGAAGGTCAGCAAACAAACAGTGTCTCAATGTTTTGAATGAGCTGTGACAGAAACACTGAAATCTTCTCTGTAAAGGCTGAATCATTCTTTCTTAGAAACTTTATCACCTTGAATGAAAGTTTTGACACTTTTACTTGTTGGTTGAGACGTGTGAATTCATAAAAGTCCTTACAAGAGTTGTATTAATTTTTTATGGTGGTTTAAATGTATCTCATTAACATTCACTGTCTGTGGGTGTTGTTGGTGTCACCGTCACAGACTCCTCTTGTGGTTTTCTTTCTTTCTCTTTACTGTCCGCTTTTACTTTCTATGAGATTCTGTTCATCTAAAACTGTTCCACCCTGTGGTCTCCTCACAACTAAGCCACAGCTGTTTGAACCTCTTCTCACTCTTATCATCTGTCGGTGTGTTTCTTCTTAAACGGCCTTGAACGAGTCAAAACTGTTCAATAATTTAGCAGACAGAGGGATCAGAGAGCCGAGCAGCCGGATGCTGAGTCTCTCCAACTCTGAACGGATCTTGGGATTCCTCATTAGTGTTAAATATTTATGAGGAATGAAACTGTGATGAATGAATCTCCAGTGAACTTCACAAGTATGTCGCGACCATAAGTGTGTGTGTGTGTGTGTTAGTTACTTGTCTTCGTGCTCGTAGATGTTAAGTCCCAGAGCGTCCACTCCCAGCCACAGCTCCGTGCCCTTCTTGTTTTTGATTTCAAAGTAGTTTACCCCGTACATCTCCAGGTCCTGAGCGATCTTCAGATACTCCATCATCGCGTCTTCCCTGTGCACAACCACACACACACACACAAGAACACACTTTTAAACATCTGTGCCACGCAATACACACATGCAAAACATATGTGGGGCTGCAGAAACTACCTGAGCATCCCTCTGTGCTCCTCGTGCCAGGTCTGTATTCTGTCCTCCCACTGCTCCTTTGTCAGTTTGTGCTGCTCCAAAACTCTGCAGGCCACATGTGAACACATGAAGACAGAGTCAGACAAGAAAAGTTATCAAAATGTCATATCATATCCTGACAGCAGTGACCAAACTGTGGCCTTTTTCACCCAGACTTGTCCTGCTTTTTGGTGGTAAAACTATGTCTGAGGTGATTTTATAAAATTCCCCAAAATGTGTGGGTTTGCTCTGACTGCTTGTTCTGCGCTCTCAGACTGAAAATGCACTTTTACTGATGGACTTCAAATTTACGACAGTACTCCTCTGTTTCACTGTGGTTTTGACTGGTGACAAAATATTATTTTTTGGCACATATTAAGTCAAATTTTGAAATAAATAGCCAAAATTTAAAACTAAACAGCCAAAACTTTTGGAAAAAAGTCTAAATTTGGGGATAAAAAGTGAAAATTTTGAGCTGAAAAGCCTGAATTATGAAATAAAAGTCTAAATTAGGGGATAAATAGTCGAAGTATTAAGATAAAAAGTCAATATTTTGGGATAATAAAGTCAAAATTCTGAGATAAAAAGTACAAGAACTGAGAGGAAAAAGCAACATTTTAAGATGGAGTCAAATTTTTGAGATATTTTAGTCAAAATTCTGAGATGAAAAGTAAAAAAAAAAAAAATTAAATGACAAAATTTAGCCTAAAAAGTTCAGGCTTTCAGATAAAAAGTTGCATTTTAACTAAAAAATCCAAAATTTGAGACTATAAGAAACATTCTGACCTTTAACCTCAAAATCCTGACATTGAAAAGACAAAACTTTGAGATATAACATCAAATTTGAGAGTATTTTTCAAAATAATGAGAAAAGGTTGAAATTTTGCCTTTTTCTGTTGAAATTTTAACTTCATGTGTGCAAAAAAAAAAACAAAACAAAAGAAATCTCAACAAAGCCAGTTTTTACAATTTCATATTTTAACTGGTGGAAATGGGCTTCAGTGTATGTTTTGTGTATACATTACAGAAAATGTTCGTTTCTAACAGAAAAGGAGTGTTTTGGATAAATGTGTGGGTTATGAAGCTACTTGTCATCTTTGAGTATCTTTGAATATTTTTGCAGGGGGTTGTCTTTGTGTGTTTTTTTAAAGTATGGTCGCCTTAATCCTGCAGTTACTCATTCCTCTGTTTCTGGAGCCTTCACCTCTGCGGCAGTAGCCGGTCTGAGCCCAGATATCCCGGTTTATGGATGTCTTTGCTGTAATCTCCATATTTGGCCTGAACAGCGTATGAAGCCACCAGGACGGCTGTCTCTGGAGGACAGTAATTCTCATCGTTCAGAATCGCCTCCTTCACCTGCAGAAAGAAGACGTTTAAAACCTCTAAACACACGAACATGACGACATATACAGCTTTAATCCAGGAGGATGCATTTGAAGAGAATACAACTGATTTTTGAGGACCTGTAGGAAGAAGAGCCTCTGTGTGATCTCCTGGATGAGTTCTTCAGAAACGTCCTCAGGGAAAAACTTTGCCCTGAATTTAAACTGCAGAGGACTTTCCTTCTTCACGTCCTGTTGGGTCACCTGTAGAAACAGATTCATCAGATTTAAAAACAGCCCTGCTCCTTAACGTGTCTTTGAAGGATTGAAATGTTTGAGTAAATCTTCAGGGAGTCGGACTGTTTCTGCCTTTGGGTCAAGATTAATAAGATTTTCATCTTCCAGCTAACAGAATATCGAATGATCAAATTAAAAAACTGCATGCAGAAGAAGTCGACCTCTGAAGCTGAAGGATCAAGACTTAACTCCAGGAGGTTGCACAACTTTAAAGCTATCAAGTGGAAACTATCTTACAAACTTTATCAAAGTCCTAAAACCAGTGGAGAAATTGCACTAATTTATATTCTGCACAGTTGGATTTTTAACCCTCTGATGCATGAATCATGAAAGTCAGTGTCAGGATTTTTCCCATGTGTGTTTTTATTTGTCTTAAAGCATGAAAAAAAAAAATCTTTTTTTTTTTTTCAAATATTTGTAACTGAGCATTCAACTTAAAACAGTGTGAACTTAATGTAAATATGACTTATTTTTTGTTTGACTTCCTTTCATTTTTTGTTGGTAATTTCATGAATAATCTTTTTCTAATGCTTTGCTAAACATTTTATATCTCTTTTATCCATTTTAACACTGAATAATTTATAATTATTACGCTGTTTTACCCTCAAATGTTTGTCTGTAACTTTTTTTAATATATATATATATTTAGAAAAAGAATTGAAAACATCTTTTCAGGCCCTAAGAAGAATAAAAATATTCTGACACAGGCTAATATGAATTTCCACCACATGAACTATTGACTATAGGAGTAAATAACTTTTAAATAGGTGTCCACTGTAGTGACCAAATGATCAAAAGTGTAAGACTACAGTCTTGAAAAGGAAAAATTTTCACAAAAATGTGGATTCATGGTCATTTTCTGTCAGGTATTCACGCTGTCATTACTTCCTGATGGTTAAGGTTAAAAAGCTTTCTCTCTCTGAACGTGGTCGGATTGTTAAGACTCTCACAATGCAATGCCATCACTGCTGAGGTTGGACGGAGCTGTGGTCTTAAACTTTTGATCAGGTATATATTTGCAGGAATTATAAGGACAGATAAAAAGAGGATGAAATATGTTTGTTGTCGTGTTTCTCACCTTCTTGTTGAGTTTGAGCCACGTGATGTAACCTTTACTGTCTGTGTACTGCAGGCCGAAGAACCAGACCTCCCTCAGACCCACCGTCTTCACCACCTGGAACGACACAGACAGTTAACAACAGGTGATAAATCAGCACAAGAAAAAAACCTTTGTGTTTGATAAGAAAAGAACAAATCCAAACAGACTCAGAGGCACAGGGCTGAGACTCTGGTTCCACCTGTAAGAGCTGATTGGTTAGGTTTCTGATTCTTCTTTCTATGAATGAATGAATGAAATTTATTTCGCTTCATTGCAGTTATTTCAACAAAGGTACTGTTAGAGTGATGCTGTACTGCCGTGCTTGTAATCTATGTTATCATTCTGACGTCAAGGACAGACTGCTCATGCAGAAAGTAGGTATCAGCTGTTTACAGAATGTGGTTACATGATGTCCATTCAAGTATGTTCTGCCTGTGAACTTCTGGTTTTTACATGACTAATGACTATACGATCACGCCCATATGATGATTTCATTGTGAATAAAGAGCTGAACAACGGGGAAGTCTGGGAAGCTGATGGGAGTCAGGGTGCTGGATGCACCTCTGATCAGACTTCCCTTTTGCAAATGCATTAACTAAGAATCTGTGCCTTGGAGCTTCTTTCGACACCCACAGCAGCTGATAGCCAGTTGGGTGCTTAGACCCAACAGGTACAAACTCAAAGTTACGCTCTCAACTAACAGACAGAGTGTTAAAATCTGTATCAAGCGGCGATTGCAATGTGCCAAAAAGAAAATCTGCATTTGCCCAATCTGCGTTTTCGTTTAAAGCTATCAAAGAATGGAACCGGCTTCCAGACAACTCAAAGAACACAGCTGATTTTTACAGCTTCTCAAGGTCCGTTAAAGATCGGCTTTTAGAGCACCAGACTTGTGAGCACTAATGGGTCAGACAGGTATTTGGTGAAATGTAGTAATGTATTGATTGTCGTATTTATTGTTGTCTTTTATGTTGTTTGTGAAGGACTACAGATGGAATGTAGCATTTTGCTAAATCTGGTGCAGCCATCTTTTTAATGTAACTGCACATTGTCCTTGAAATAAATAAACTAAACTAAACTAAACTAAGGCAGAAACTGCAAATTCAAGGAAACCGAAAGGGTGCAGGTTGAAGCTAAAGCTGATATAAAATCTACCCCTCTTGTCTTACAAAACAAACAAAAGCAAAACAAAACAAATAACAACACAGATGAAAGTGTATCACAGAAACAAAACTGATGCATTACTGTTGTGGCTGATTATTAAAATCAAGTGCATCATAACATGATCACATTAAATTACACTTCCAGTGTTGTTATCCAAAACTAACTGGTTCTTGTACAGCTTTTTTTTTTTAAACTTACCAATGCACCACGTTTTTATTTCTACCGAAGGAGAATTCCAAAGATTTACCCCTTTTACAGACAGACAGTGAGATTTTACATTTGTTCTGAAATTAGGTTTTTGAAAAATTAATGTTCCCCTCATTTTGTATTGACAGTTTCTCATTTCAAACAACTTCTGCATATTTTGTGGTAATTGCTGATTTCTAGCCTTGAACATTTTGCATTGTATTGTACTTAACTAAATCTGTAAATTTGAGTATGTTCAGCTTGGAAAACAGAGGATTTGTTGGTTCACGATATCATAATCAATCAACAAGTAGAAGATGAGCTTAGTTATTATAATGCAACTTTTATTACTGAACACTGCTCTGCTACTTTTACTCTTTATGAAGGTCTTAATATGTTTTAGGGATCCTTATTTCATCTTTGAATCTTAATTCTCCCTCACGCAGACTCACACACTCAGCCGCTCACATGCTGTAGCTGTCGCCCCATTTATAGAGAGAGAGACACACAGAGAGAGAGAGAGAGAGAGAGAGATAAAGTCCCTGAGGGGATGTGGACACTTACTCCGACCCTAATGTGATTTACACGGTCAATACGACTCTCATATAATTAACTCTCTCCCACACTCAGACAGTTACACTCACATAAACACATGAATTACCCATGAGCGTCAAACAACCCTGGCTGTAAACAAAACAAATACAATACAAACCCACAAATATCCCACCAAAACACACACACATTTATAACACAAATAAAGATGTGGAGATACTTTGAGCGTAGCGTGCAGATGTTTGTGGAGAAGAGATGAAATAATGAGAGAGGAGAAAAGACGAGTGACATGAAAGAAAAAGAGGAATCAAGCTGTTTGTGTGACAGAATGGGCTCTTTCCTTTGATACCAGATAAAAAGTCTGCTCTCTGCATCAAAGTGCTCGTGTTCAGAGGACGGCGAACACGCTGCACACTCGTCGGCTTCGTGTGATTAAAAAGCTTTTTATCAATCTGTGTATGTGTTTTTTTAGTGAGCTTACGCGTGGTTATATTTAGTCTGATGGCCTCTTTATCAATGGAGCGCTCTCTCCATTCATGTGTTTCTGCACCATTAAAAAATATCAACCAAGGACCAATCAGTGATAAGCTCGAAGGCCGAATCTGACTCATCATCACAGAATTTATCATTTACTGCAGGACATGTGTTTCCTGTTCTGTATCAAACCATGAACACACACAGATCAGTGTTAACAAGAAGAAACGAAAGAATGAATTATTCCCTGCTCTTCCATATGCTTAAGTGGAACGCCAACTCCTAACTGTTTCTCTAACCTCCCTCAGATGCTTGTAAATGTCCCACATATGGAACATCTATCTATAATATCAGCGTCTATTTTTAGTCAATGACGGTCACATGAAACTTCACAGCGTCCCTGACGTCTCAGTGCTTCCACACCTGCCGGCTCACTCACTCTCCACCTCTGGTCTCCTCTCTCTATGTCTCAGAAACAAAGCAATAATCAACGTTTATTTGTCTCAAACAGATTTATATGTTTGTGATGTTTCATCTTAAGGCAGAACAGAAAACAAAGGTTCTCTCTTTCACCCGTCCTCTGTCACCACAGCCCCCGACCAGCCTTTCCAGCCCGACATGAAACAATGCTGAAAGCTGCCCTTTCACTTCCCAGACACACACACACACACACCAACCACCCGACACTTACATCCACTGTCTCCTAAGAGCTCCCAGTGAGGACAAAGAGCACTTTGACAGTTTTTTATGGAACCAGTACGAACCATAAGCCAGGCGATCACCCACTGGCACACAAACTGACTCAGTCTGCTTTTTATTTGTGGTTTGAAACAATGAGATTCTGTTAAGAGGTCACAGAGTTCAGTGTGAGTAAACCATCTTGAAAATTGCACAAATTCAAATTTTGCACAGTTGGATCTTAAAGAGTTTCAAAACGCAAAAAATTAAAGAAGAAAGACCTAGGAGTGAGGCAAAAAATGAGTCAGCAATTTGATGCAAACAATTAAACTGAAACAGCCTCTTCATCAGCTGATACAATTAAAAAAAATCTGAAAAAGTCCCAAAATACAAGCTTCATGTTTGGCATCCACTGTCTGGAACTGATGTTTATTTTTGTAAACTGCCCTCTCCATCCATCGCATAATATTCTCAATGTGAGTTAGATCAGGGGAACAGGCAGGATGATCCAAAAGAGAGAGATTATTCCTCCAGTTGAAAAACCCAGTCATTCGCACACAGTCCAGGGCCCTCAGTCATGAAGGACGCCCCTGAACAACCATCAGCTCTATTGTTCCATTGAAGGAAAAAGCAGATCATGATGGCGCCTAGAAAACATCTCAGTGGGATCTCTTGGTCATGACAGTAACGTTGGACGCCATCAGGACCATCAACGAAGAATCAAACTTTCTTCCACCTTTCAATGTCCCATGATGCTCTCTGTCAAAGTCCAAACAGGAAATTTAGTGGAAGGCGACGAGGCCTTTGAAGAGGTTTTTTTTCTTAAAGCTCTTCTCTCTCAGACGCCGTCTGATGGTGATTGGGCTGCAGTCGACTCCAGTAACAACTTTAATTTGGGTTGAGGATCATCCTGTGTTCTGGTGGAATGTTTTTGGGTCTACCACTTGACTTTTTGTTCCATAACTCTCAAGATCTTTGAAGAAATTTAAAATAGCTGTTTTGCTGCATCCATCCTCAGCAAAGAGAGAAAATTTTTTAGCTTTTACCATCAGAAGGTCATGGCAGTGTGAATACTTAACAGGAAATGATGTTGAATCTAAGTTTTTGTGCTGATTGTCTCTTTTAAAGGCTGTAGTCTTTAACTTTTGATCAGCTGATGCACCTGATAAATTGTCCTACTCATTTTTTGTCTCGCTCCCATTTCTCTTTTTGCATTTTGAAACTCTACTTTCTCCACTTACTTTTTTGAGATCCAACAATGCATGATGTAAATTTGTGCAATTTTTCAACTGGTCCTGAGATTTTATCAGGTGTGTACATTGTAAAAAAATAAAAGTCTCTCACCTGGTCAAAGAGCTGTTTGCCTGTCGTGTTGGGCTGGATGGCAAACTCCAGCTCAGCGTCCATGGTGGTGACGCGCACATTGATCTGCATAAACAGAGAAAAACACAATTCAATACTTTGACACATTATCAGACACATTTTTAACCATAGAATTCCTCTGCACTTCTGCTAAAATCACATTTTCAAACAAAACAAAAAAAACCAGTACTGTCACCACAAGGCTGTCTTTGCATATGATGACTCACAAAAAGATGCATTTTGCCTTTGAGACAGTTTATACATGGCTCTTATCCCCAGTCTACTTAACTTTTTACAATTGAGTTGTGTTCTGAAAGGATTTAGCACTTGCTACGATCAGTCTAAGGGATGTTTGCGTAGCAATTTATGTCCCGGAGATGTTTCTTATCTCACTGCTGCCACACAAGAGCATTATCTGAATATTTCAAACAGTGTGAATATGAAAGTAGATCTGAGAAGTTCAGTATGCAGCACGCAAACATGAGTCTGAGCTGTCAGGGCAGAAATATGCAGTATGCATCGTTCTGTTTTCAACCATGTGAACTAGTGCATGAGAGAGCAAGTTAAAAATGCAAGAAAGTCATGATTGTTGAAGAGGAAATGGTGGCTTGATCTTAAAATGTATCAGGTTTGTAAAGAGAACGAGTGATTTAAAATCAGTGATGCTTAAATGAGAGAGGAAGTTTTCAAAAAAGCAGCAAATTTAAAGATTTAACACGATGATAAATGGGAAGAGACAGGGAAAGACAATGAAAAATTCAACATAAATGATACAGAAAGACATTTATAGGAGTATATAACAGAATAAACGTTGCTGATAAGAGTGCAGGGACGGATTGCGCCACATTTTACAGGAAGTTTTTATAGTTAAGGACCAGAAGGTAAAGATTTAAAGCCTTTACACTTATTCCTCTGCTGGTGGGACACCCTGTGCCAGCTGTGTGTGTGTGTGTGTGTGTGTGTGTGTGTGTGTGTGTGAGTGTGTGTGTGTGTGTGTGTGTGTGTGTGTGTGTGTGTGTGTGTGCTCCTATCAGACCTCTATAAATATTCCTCTCACATTGTGACACACACACTTGGTGTTACAGCCTGTCTCCTTATAAGGCGCCTGCTGTTTACGCCGCTCATCCTTCTGCCAAAAGGCTGAGAGAGGAAGCTTCTTTCACTTCTCCAAAGAGGGAAAATTAGGAAAACTGAACCATGCACTTCCAGCTCTCTCCTCTCCTTTCCTCTCCTCAACCAGACATGATCTATAATTTAATTCCCATGCATCCATTTTTAATATAAGGATAAACTGTGCACTTTAAGTGAGGGATGAGAGCCGAGAAAAGGGCCATTTGAGATGTGAAGATCCTCTGAGATTCATGAGGAGCTACAAAGTCTACAAATGTTCACACCAAGAGAAAAAGACACCAGAAAAACCACAACTATTCTGAGAACGGATACCATCCCTTTGGGAGCGCCAAGAAATGATGCCAAACAGAGTTCTTGAAAGCAAAAGAAAGGACAAATCTTTAAACAAAGGAGTGAAAATAACCACATGAGAAGCAAGTGGATGGAAAAATAAATAAACAGATACAATATGCAAGTACTAACAGACACGCATTAAATGAAAGCACCCATCTGCTGACATTTAAGATCCTACAATTGGTCTCAAACTTACTTCCTACAATTGTTTTTCACTTCACACTACTTGAAAATCTGTTGTTTATCCAGTGCAAGAAAAACCCTCAGATAATTGTGCATGATTGTAAATTATTCATGATGGCAAAATAATTAAATGTTTTACAGCCACTGGGAAAAGTCGCAGCAGAGTGGTGCAGTGTGTTGCTGCTCAGCTGCAGAAATTAAAGTCAGAGAGAGAGAGAAAGAGTCTGGGTTTCATGCAGAACATGTGGCATCACTTCATCTGCTTCATACTGATAAATAAACACACATCAGGTGTTTGATAGAGCTTCTTTTTTTGTGCAAATGACCAACACTTTTCTTTCTGGGCCCAATTAGAGCTCTGAGCTAACACACACACACACACGAGAGGTGGAAAACATTTGAGTGTGCTGTTCTTTGCTGCAGTAAGCAAACTAAGCTGCAGGGAAAAGCAAGTGACACAGTCCCAAAGTAACTCTGATGGACAGCGAGGGGACCAGAGAGAAAGAGAGAAAGAGAGACGCAGGGAGAGAGGAGACAAAAAGGAGTAACAATGCTTTTACTTAACTTGTTACCTGCCTCAGGGATGCATCAGTGTGTGTGTGTGTGTGTGTGTGTGTGTGTGAGAGAGAGAGAGAGGAGAGACAAAGACTGACAGACAGATAACGCCTGAGGTGACCAGAGTGCATCAATCACAAGAAACCCTCAGCCAGGAAATACAAGACTTACAGACAGCTCAACTGACCTGGAAAATACAGCAAGACAAGGCACACACACACAAAGACACGCACACACAAAGAGACACACGCAGTTGTTTTCTGCAGACAAAAGCAAAAGTACTCCACCCCCCATGTGTGCCCTTTGCACACACACACAGACAGACACTTACAGTATCTTGTTGAAAATAATGATTTTCCCAGATGCGGCATGTTTCTTCCCTCAGTAAATCTCTAACAAAAGTCACTGTGGATTACGAGAGTAACATATTTCAATCAAGTAATCGATAGTTGAGTTATTTGACACAATCTTGATCCTAATCTCTTCCCATTGTGTTGATACTTCAGACATCACGTTGCTCTACTTTTGCTGTGTCAACTAACACTTCAGGGTATTTATACTGCTTGTGTCAATGTTTGCTGATCATTTGTGTGTTCTTGAACTTCAGCTCACACAGATAGAACGTCTAACAAGGCAGAAAGAGAAAGGCATTGTGTTTTGAGCAGCACAGACGACAAACGGAGAGTGTTCGAACGAAGTGTGTGAACACGACCATATGGTGATGTTTGTGTTTGTGTTGTGGAGAGACGGAGACAGACATCTGTGTTTAGGTGTGAGAGAGCAGACATATGTTGGCGACACATATACATGCACGATATGCACGACAATACGGCAAAATTCTGTGTTCATATCACCCTGTGTCATGTGTCTCTGCGTTTGGCTGATAAAGTCTGCAGCCAATCAGATGCAACGCCCTCTCAGCTCATTTAAATGCACCGGTATCCTGAGGATGGATTGAACCCTGACCTGAAGTGGATCGAAGCCTCCTGGGTGTGAAAAATAAAATCGAACTTTGGACAAAATCAATATGAAGCTTTCTGGGTGCAGAATATTCTGATGGTTTCTAATACTTATCTGTTTTCCCTTCATTGCAATTTACTGTGTGGTTATTTCTAGGTTCCCCTTTCTATGTGTCGTTATCAATTGCTATATTGTAGGGGATGATATTTTTTTCTCATTGTTCTTATTTTGATTATAAAAAACACATACACGAGGGAGAAAAGTAGGATCTTTGTTAAGAAAAGAAAAAAGCAGCAAAAGAAATTCTGCTTATATCCAAAAAGTTAGAATATCATCAAAAGGTTAAATATTTTTAGTCACTCATATCAGAAAGTGAAACTCAGATGTTATACAGACTCTGAATTATTTCAAGTCTTTGTTTTTTTAAATGTTGATTACAGCAAAAATAAAACCCCCAAATTCAGTGTCTGAGAAAATAAGAATACTACATGGGAGCAGTAAAAAAAAAGGTAATTTCAAACATAAATGTCAGGCCTCTGAAAAGTTTTGCTACCTTTTGGCCATTTTCAAAGTTGTCTCCCAGTTTTCCCAATATTTTTTCTACCTTTTTTTTACATTTTGTCATCTTAAACTTACTTTTATTGCTACTATATGCTATTTTTGCTACTTTTCACAACTTAGATTGTTTCCCTTGCAAAGGTAGTTTTCAAAATTTTGGTTGAACAGGGTTGAGTAACACTGGTGTAAATCTTTAAACATCTACTGCAAACAACTCCATCTGATATTCTGACATGTTTGAGGTTAAAGAAATGTTGCTCTGTCTGCGATCGGAAGATTACAGCAGGACATAATGTGATTAAATCTAATTTGCTGGACTTAGAAAAGGAAGTTAGGTTATAAGTGTTATTGGTTAGTTTTTAGTTAGAATTGTTATTGAACATAACTACTGTTTTTTTTTCACTGAAATGGGTGTAATGTTGTGATATCACAAAAAGATGAAGTGGGCAGTCTCCCTAAATGTGGCAAATAGGTCAAAGCTATAAATAATAAAGTATTATGGGGCTGAAAGGCAGAAATTTAATGTCCACATATGTGGTTGCTGAGTCTTAAGAGGATAAAGCTGCACATTTTCATATTTGTGAGTGCTTATAGTTGGAAAAACATCTGTGAATTCACATTTTGAGTTCAAGATTTCAACAGTTTCACCCATTCATGCATCAAAGACACATGAAAGCTTCTGGACTGAGAAGTAGAGTTTATCCAGTCCAGATAACGGCCTCTGCAGAGAACACAAAGGATGCAGGTGAAAAGAAGAAAACACCAATCATGAAAACACTCTTCAGCTTTGCACTAAAGGCAGATCAAACCTATTTCCCACTGGGGGGACAAAAAAAAAAAAAAAAACGCCCTCTAATACAGTGCACTCCTGCCTGTGTTCGTGTCTTTGTCTGTGCCTGCGCATATTTGGACATGTGTGACTGTGTGTGTGACTACTGGAGCAGAAACACAAAGATACAGAGTGAGAGAGAGAGAGAGAGAGAGAGAGAGAGAGAGGGAGCAGCATGTCCCGTGGCTGATAGCTAAACGTTCGCAGATAAAGCAGGAGGTCTCAGCTCGACGGATGACCACAATCTTTTCTGTTGACCCGCGTTAGTCATGTGTCAAACACATTATAGATAAAGCCAGAAAAAAACCCCACACACATTGTGCTGTTATTGCGAGGAATAATCTTTGCAGTGCACAGCTGTGAAACTTCTTTAAGTACCCAGGCGTGAACGAAACGTGGATACACTCGAGTATAACCTTATTAAGTGGTGTGATCCTGCATCAAATCTCAAATAGACTCATCACATGATTCAGAGATGCTTCTTCAATGATGGAAAGAATATTTAACAGTTTTTTTTTTCATGCTGCAGAGAAGTAGTAGCACTTCTGGTTTATTGAATCCAGCAGATTCAGAGCAGCTGTGTTTGAAATCGAGGAGGAAAAATGTCCCACTTAAAGAATAAATCCTCCTCCTTCATTTAGAGAAACCTCACGACTGTGAACTCTGAAGCATTCATCATAAAATAATCGACCTGCCTGAATCAAACAGAGCGAGAAGTTGGTCAAGTGTTGTTTGAAATGTTTCCAGTGGGGTCAGACACTTTCTTATCGAGATCCTGAACCTGTCCCAAACAACAAAGAAATCTGCAAACTGAGTGAAAGCAGTTGGTTTTTCCACTTCAGCTCATGTTTATAGAGCTGGAGCAGAAGCACAGTGGGTTTGTTTTAAACTTCAAACAGTTACAAATCTTCTGGAGCAGGAGCAGAGGGACGAGCGCCTGAACTCTGTTTAGAGAGAGGATCAGTGTAACAAACTGTGAGGAAGCTCTGGTCGATGTCTGAATGACAGAGTGGCCGCCACAATGACCACTTCTACCGCACAGGATGTTACACTCCATCCAAAAACCTGCGACCTACTACAAAGAGAGTGACACAGCCAATGCGCACTGATCATGAATGTCAACCAGCAGCTTCAGTGACTCACTCAGTGCAATATTCAGCTCCATTCAGGTCCTTGAAAACAGAAGAGCTGTACACGATCTTCACTTAAACCTGACGGTGACGGAGACAAACAGTGTTTATAAGCAAAATCATCCACCAGAAATGAGCTAATACTATTTTCTGATTGTTTTTATTTATAAACACTCTCAATTATGGGCCAACCATTTAACAATACTCTCACCATAATTGACCACTATGATTAATTCAAAACTACCGTATTTTAAGTATCAGTTTTGATTAAAAAAGAACTTGTTAAAGCTATTTAAGGAAGGTCTTGTGTTGGCTTATAACACTAATAAAACTCTAAATTGTGACAGAAAGTCATTCATTTCTCCTGTAAATACATGACAGTTCCAAATATCTGTAATCAATCTCATGAACTAATAATCGGTATCTGAAAAAGCAACATCTGTTGACCCGAACTTTCCCAATAATGTTACCCTGGCAAACTTAGCCATTCTTCTAGTGTCAAATAAGTTCCTCTGACAAAAAAACAGGCCGTAATCAATAGTCAACAGTCTTAAATTCTGCGGTTAAAATGAATATTTTAACACAACTGTTGGGACCCTCCCCACTTTTGGGGCAAGCCTCAAGTGGACATTTTAGGAACTGCAGTCTCAAAACTGGGAGTTGGCACAAACCTCACGTCCAGACTTAATAGATGGTTTCATACTTCAAAAGTGATATTTACTCTGTCAGACATCTTTCTGCGAATGTTTGTTTAGGGACTGAGCTTAAGTAAATCATGCCACTATCTACCACGGTCACTTTGAATTCTGGTTCCTGATTGGCTGCTGGTTGGCAGCTAATTCCAGGTGCATGTTCACCCTCAGAGTAGTTCCAGCAGAGGAGAAACTTTCTGTGTACTGTACTTTATGAATGCACAAATCAAATATCAGCCAGGATGTAGTCTGAGTAACAGGGAAAAAGGATGCATAAGAAAATGAATTTAAGTTTTCAACAAACACAAAGTGTTTACAGAGCTGCACCTCATTGAAACATCTCACTTCATGCATTTTTATCTGTTCATAGAAGAAAAAACAATGTCCCCATTGAGTTTAAATATAGTGTTGAAGATTGTTAAAGGGGCTGTGAGGACTATTGAGAAAAGCTAGTGTTCTCCCAGGATTAAGACTCCATTTCCCATGAGCACTTGTACCCACTGCCATAAGAATGAGACTCTTACGAAGTCATGCATTCGTCTCGAAGCAAATAAAAGGACAGCATCACATTAGTAATATATTTATCAACAGTTACATTGCGTTATTGTTTGAAATGTAATAACAAGCAAACTTTGTAAACTCAGTTCATTCTGTAGTTTAGTAGCCAGCTACATTTAGCCTGGTGCTCTGAGACATGTCTGCAACTTGTAATGTAATATACAGAAATCCTATTCAGCAGAGATGTGGTGTTGTCAAAGGAACAAGTGCCATAAATCAAGATCCCTCAGAAAGTCCTCCCAAGGACTTTAAAAAGAAAAGCTGTTGAAACCAACTCCCATGAAAACACCTATCTTTTTTCTTCCTAAGCATTTCATTCCTTCATCTGCAGGATAATGCAGTTCTAGTTTTCATTTATGGGAATTCACTCACTCTAGATCTGACCTTGGTGCTATCAATACATGGCCGGTAATGGACAGCTCTGCTTGAATTATTCATTGTTTTCTTTACAACAACTGATGTTTTTGAAAGCTTGCCCTTGAGCTATGAAATCAAAAGTGGCCTTTTTTATACGTGCACACTTGTTTTTCTTTCACCATCAGGTCATGATTGTGTAACATTGGCCCTTACAGTCTACAGTCTATAGGTTTGAATGTTTATTTGCGGTGCAGACTTCTTCTCCTGGCTGCTTCTGATGGAAAGCTGCTGTCAAGTCAAAACAAACCATCAAAGATGTTGTATGGTCTTTTCCAGGCTAAACCTTTTCCTGGAAGGAAGTTCAACAGCAGAGCGGTGCTTGTTTCTCTGCAGCTTCTGAACACAATGTGAAGCACTAACTATAGTCGCGCTCACAGGGCTTATAACACCTGGCTGCTCATTGTGCTGATCTTCCCAGCTTAAGCTGAGAAACTTCCACAGTGCAGGTCCTAAAATCCACAGTAAGTATTATTCATATTCTAGACTTATTTTTGAGACACACTTTCTTACAAATCAAGTCCTCAGATTGATTTCTGGCAGGATTTTTCTTCCGAGATTCTCGCCAAATCTTTGCCCATGAGGCTCTGGGGAAAATAAAGTGTTCACGCCTGTCTCTGCTCGGCTGGCTGTGTTTACCATCATCCTCCATTTCTCGCTCCATGTTACTCATAACAAGTAATGACAGCTAAATAGTAGGCTTGTGTTTACATGCAGAGGCCTCCTACGCCATACAGAACACCTGTTGATGTATGAGAGACTCAGACAGCCATAATTAAAAGCTGTTGCTGGCTAAGCTGTTTAATAGAGGCTTTAAAGGCAACCAGGGCCACACTGCCTTCTTTACCCTTTCTCTTCTCTGCTCTCCATCATCATCCTCTCTTTCAATTAAACCATTCAGCTTTCGTCTTTACTCCTACATCAAAAAAATGATTGATGGCATCACCAACAAAATGCTGTGTTAGGTGACTGTATTATCAGCAAACTACGTAAGTATTCAGACATGGCGCCCACATGTGACTGATGTACGCCAAACTCAGAATGTAAAAGCATCAACGTATCGCTATAACAGCCTCTAGGTCACGTTTTAAAACCCGTCTGCAGGGATTTGCTCTCATTCAGCCAGACGAGCATTAGTGAGGTCGGACAGATGATGTTGGACAACGAGGTCTGGCCCATATCCAGCTTTCCAGTTCATCCTAAAGGTGACGGTAAAGGTTTAGATCAGGGCTCAGTGCAGGTCGGTCAGGGTCTCCAACTCCTACCTGAGACAACCTTTCTCTACGGAGCTCTGTTTGTTCACAGGGGCAACATCACGACCTGGATATCTGATGTTTGACATTTCACCTGAAGGGATCTTTATGAAACAGGGTGAGAAAGGCTCCTTCTGTTTAAAGCCACAAGAAGCTTCACCTAAGCTGCTTTTCATATCTTTATTACATCACTTTCTGTTGTGCAAGGTGTGTATTGAGATGTCAAGAGATGTCAAGTGGACCAGGAAGTTTCTTAATGCTTTTTTTCCTGGAGCTAGGGACGTTGCCAGTACCAGTAAAGTTCCAAAAAAACTCAAACAGAACCGCACGACCTCCCCCTCAGTGATTGAGTGCCCTCCCCTCTGTTAGAAGTCACACTCCCAGCTGAGTGAAGTCCCCTTCATCTAGGTGTAGGGTATAATTACAGCTGCAAACTTTGAGATTAACTTCCCTCTCTGTTGCCATGGTTTCACAGAGGCATCTTTCAGGAGTAAGAGCAAGCTTTTATTTTATTTTTTTGTGTAACTACAAGATTCTGTAATAATCTTAATGGATCTCAATTCTATTTTTCCTAATAAAATTAAAACAATTCAACTCATAAATTATCCTTCAATGTAAATTTAATGGGGAGTCAATGTATTGTGATTTAATCCTGATACCATAGAACAGTTTTTACTAAACTTACTCAAATGTAATGACAACAGTTTTGAATTTCAGAGCAACGAAAAGCTTATTTTTTTGTTGTAACATAAGTTTGCATTGACATTTTTTCACACAAACATAAAAAAACAATAAAAAATAGCCTTAATTTTAGCAAAAAAAAATTCTGCAACATGATTTTGATCAGATATCTCTAAGTGCTAAAACTAGCCCAATTTATGTGTCTTAAAGTTACTTTAATTTTTTGAGGACTGTCCATGCAACTAAATACAGTACAACACAGGGAAAGAGGGAAACCACTGGACACAATAAATAATGATTTGAAAACACTTTGTTAATTTATCTCTGCTCAAGGACTAGAAACTTTACCGGGACCCTGAAAGTTCCTACACTGAAAACACTTCCTGGATCTGTCACTGTGCTCAAGAACCAGAAACTCTATCATGAAAAAATGTGGAAAAATGTGGAAATAATGTTTTTTTTCTGATCTAAACTAGAGGCATACATAATTGTGAGCGACCAGGTGAACGCTGCAGCTCAAACACTTGTAATAATGTCGTTTAATTCTCTAAATCACATTGCCATAAATCCCCCGAGCCCAGCTTTAGCTGAGAACATAAATGTTTTATCCTGATGCTTTAGCAATACTTTGTTTTATTACATCCCCATAAAGCAGTGACCGAGTAGCAGGAGGTCAGGCAGAAGAGGAGGAGAGGAGGGAGGGAGGGATGCTGAACTTCACACTCTCCCTCTAATTAGATTTAGTGACTTGGATAATTCCCATTATATAAATGAAAATGGCCCTCTGAAATATTTAAAGCCTCCAGCACGGGCTCGCTGCTCCCCCCCTCCCACAGCTATCAGCCCCCTGAGACTCCATCACCAGGAGGGGCAACATGTGCAAAACGCAGCAATAAATCAATAATGTACGATGTGCCACCGCATCTCACACCCTGGATTATCAGGCCTGAGGCTCACTTATTCACAAACGAAAACAAGAGTCCAACCAACACACAGATACAAACCTACACACTCACACACTCACACATACAGGGCCTCAGGGGAAACACTGACCAAAGCATATGGGAAATCAATACAACTTCTTAAAGATTCTCCAGCAACATTTGACCCTCAAGCTGAGTGTGGAGGAGAGGAATGATTTTTTTTTTCTGCATTGTCTCCATGTTTGCTCTCCTTTCTTTGTCCTCTTTCAGCTTGAGAGTATTATTTCAGACTGTAAAAGGTCAGTCTGCATTCAGCTGAAGCTTCACTTAGGGATGCATTCACTGAAATCTGAGAAAAAGTAGCTTTGATGCTTTTATGAAGACGCAGAAGGCATTCTTACTTCTCCCGACGAAAATCACCCGAGTACAATTTCCATGTATTTTCTTTTATGCCCAAAATCTCTCACAGGCTCAGCGTGTCTGAAAATGTTCCTTTAAGGTGTTTCTGAGAGATTGGGTTCAAGAAAATGGAAATGGGACATCCCAAGAACTAACAGGCAACTCAAAAAGGAAATTATCATCCAGCTCTTTCACACGAATTTAAGAGACTGTGAGAATAAGCGCAGACTTTGGCAGACAGACATGTTTTGAGTCTAAATGTGTCTGAATTGGACTGGCAACCAAGAAACACGATGATCACTGTATCTGCTGAGACACTGTTTGAAGATAATTAACTGTGGAATTGAGTTTTCTGGATGCAATGATTGTTGACATTTTCAGTATGTTAGTTTTATAAGTTTATGGCTTGTTTTTACATTTTGAAACTCTAAAACTCAGCTCAAAAAGTTGTTTCCACGTTAGGCTTTGACTTTGAAGAGTGAAGATTGAAGAATTGAATACAGCCGTCTTTAACACATCCACAATCCTCCTGACTATTTCAAAACTTTTTCAGAGTGAGCTGCATGTGAGTGTTGATTTTCATCTGGCGATGTCCAGAATTTTCCCACAAGCTCTCAAAAAAATGATGTGATTGCTACTATATCACTGCTAGTTTCTGCAGATCAGCGCCTGGTTGTCCTGGTTAACAATAGACGTACAGCAGCTGAATCCTGGGAAAAGATAACACAGTGTCTTGGCATTTCCTCTTCTTAAATTGATTAATTCACCTCCTGTTCGTCTGGAGAGCCTTCACACAAACAGCCCTTTTGTACGATCCTGCTTTGAACGAGACGTGAGTTTCAGGGGGACACTGGAGTGTATGTTTGAGGTGTATGTACACACAAAAACACCATTAAAACACAGCCTCCAGGAGGAGGTTCGATCCGGTCCAGGCTCACTTTTAATGGCCTGCCTGAGGCTAACCGGCTCGTTAAATTCCACTAACCAAACGGAGACTCTTTGTGGCTTTTATGGAGGTTTTACTTGTCTCACCTGCATAACCGTCAATGTGTTTCCTTTCCTATTATCTGACTTCATTTTCGACTCACTAATGGAGCAGAGCGAGCTTTCAGCACGCCTGCAGGGGCCACTCATCTTCATCCCTAAATCCAAAGTGACATTTAAGTGTTTTCTTGTCAGGAACGAGCAGAGACGTAGCAGCCAAAGGACTGATGTGTTTACTGTCCAACTGTAAGGCTGGATGTCAAAGCTCCAGTCGAATGTAACCGGAGTGGGAGTTCCCCTCGAGGGCGGCAGGGGTGTCATTTTTCTGGATGGGAGATGAACAAAGTGCCCGTCAATCAGACCTCTCACAAATCCTCTCTCATCCCTTTGTGCGCCGTCTCTCTTCCCTACGGTGTGTTTCAATAATCTGAGCTTCACTCGTTCGTTTCAACTTTCTCTTTTGCTTACTCTTGTCAAATTTCCTCCCGACTGTACGCTCTCACTGCCTCTGTCTCTTCTCTCTAGTGTAAGTTACGGAGAAAACTTACTTACTACTCATTACTCTTTCAAAAAGTTATATCATTACGTTACTCATTACACCTACTAACAGTAATAGATTACACTAATGACAATATTGTTTTTCTTTACACCCTACAAAGTTGATAATTGTGTCCTTCAATTTTGGTGATAGTTATTACGTCTTATTGTTTTTTTTTCTTGTGTCATTTTTGTTCACCAACAAAATACCACCAGGCGCTGACATACCCTGGAAACTTGTTGATGTTTTCAACTTTTTTTTACCTTTAATCTGCTGATCTGTGTGGCTGTTCCCTTTTGGCTAAGCACCTGAAGCACTTAATGATTTCTTGGAAAATTATCTCTGTGATTCGGAGTTTGCACATGGCCTCTGTGTGAATGACAGGTGTGTTTTTTCCTGCACCCTATGAATCCATCAAAGTTATAAGTTATAAAAAAAACACACATCAGCTTCAACTGGGGACAAAAGAGTTTTTGAAATCCAGTCTAAGTTGAAAAAACCTAGTACTGGGACACAACTTACATATTTCCTCGTCAACACAGAAGTAATGAGTGTGTTTCCAGCTGCAAAACAAACATGATCTGCTCCATCTTTCAAACTATAGCTGGGGTTGCCAGGTATGGTCGAAAACAATGGTGAAGAAAAGCCAAACAGGCAAAAAAACACTGCACACACTAGCACTTAAAAGATGCCCAATTCTGTAGGAAATCTGAGGCGAGCTACCTTGCTACTCAGCTGACGACTGAAAAGAAATTAATCTACAGATTTTTGTATTTTAAATCATCACTCCCTTACTTACAAGAGTAAGATGTAATGATTTACTTCTAGTTAATTTTTGGGTGAGTAATTGTAATGTTGTTACTGGGATTTCAAGAGTAATTTGTTACTACTTGTTACCGGTAAAAGTGATATTATTACGGTAACACTTTACTTTACAGGTCCGCAAATTTCATCGAAAATAGGTAACAATTAAAATAATATGTACATATATTTATTTGAACTTTTCCACTAATTTTGATATAATTGTGTGAAAACAAGAATGTAACTTCTTAAAAATAATGCCTATATTTAATTCTCAGGAATTCACCATTGGCAAGTCACTGTTTCGTTCTATTTCTTTGAGATGTCCTCTGCTTGTCAAGGTAAATAGGGGACAATTATTCAATAATTTTAAATCAAATCACCACAAAATGTACAAACAAATATCCCAACATCTCTTTGTGATTATATTCTGCTATTTCTAGAAGAAAAAAGATGATAAATAGCTTCTGATTTACTGAATATGTTTTGAGTAATATTAAGCCGGGCCCACAAGTAGATAAACATTATTCACAAATTTTCACTGAAGTAAGCTTGAAATTTTGTAGAAACTTCAGAGAAACTAAACAAAACAGTTGCTCACTGATTGTGATTTGCTTACAGTTAAATTCAGACATTGTTGTAAAGAAGTAAATTTCCCCTAATTGCCATTAAATTTAAGGATGAGTTGAAAAAAAAATAGTTTTAAAAAGTCTGTCAAATGTAATCATGTATGGAAACACAGCTACATCCAGATGAGAAGCAGAGAGGGCTCAGAGTCAGTGTCACTCCAACATACATTTTTGTTTATTTGCCTCCCATCCCTTCCTCTCTCCATCTGTATCACCTTTTTCCTCTCTCTCCATCCTTTTTTTCCATCACGTTTCCATAGTCTCTTTCCAGGAATGGAGCCTGGCCTAATTCCCCATTACTTTGATTGATAGACTGGGGGCTCGGTGCGATGGCTGGCTGGCTGTAGATAACGCTGTAAGCAGTCAGGATGTTTGCTACAGGAGGCAGGATTGTAAACACTCTGAAAATAGGAGCCTGAGATCCCGGCTGACCTCTATCAATCTATTTTTGCTTCATAGGAGTATTACAGTCAGGTGATTAGTCGCTTAAAAACATAACTGAGGTTGTTTAGGTGTTGTAGTGAAGTGAGAGGCTTCTTCTCCTGAAGGTCAAAGTGAATTAATCTCAGTGGAGATGTAGATGCTGCAGTTTTTCCGTCACGTCCTGCATGTCCCCGCTCCCATCGAGGTGAGAATATAGTAAAGGTAATGTAACGATGGCTTCGCAAGCTTCAGCCTATAATCCTGTTATTTAAGCTGCAGCACAAACTCAGACCGTGTATGTGTTAGTGTCAGAGCAACATGAAAGCTCCCACTGTCCTTCAGTCCAAAAATAGAGCGGAGAAAGCCCTCTTTGTGTTTCTCCTTTCAGCAGACGGTGCAAGACCCACAAAGTGACCGACTGTTGTGTTCCTGTGTGAGCGTGCGTGTATTCGCTTTCCCTGAAACTCTGCACTCCTGTAAAACATCACATCTGAGCGGGAGAGATGATGACAGAGTCTGGGCCCTCTTTCAAAACGGATTTAACAGTTATGAACGGCACAAAATCATTTCATTCTGTGCTTTGGGAACAAACAATGCTCCTATTATTACTATTTTTTTACCTGTTCTTATCAGAGCTTGAAATCCATCCTGCACCAACAATAAACCTGATTTGAGCCAAAAATGTAACTTCCTGTGTACTTTTCTGTGAGAGCAATGGAGACAATGTTGCTCAACCGCAACTTTGCTGTTATCAGGTTATCTGCAGGTTTCAGAGAGTCAAATTTCCCTTTTTAGACCTTTTTAATGCAACCTCCGATCAAATTTAAGATCGAAAACGCTACAAATGTCAACGATGGATGAGGGATCCCGCTGTATTACAACCCAAGCCTAATGTGTCACTCAATGAGACTCATTCAAATGAACTTTTTGATTTGATATTGTGGCTCTTTGCAGTGGTTTTGTGCTTTTCACACTGCATGTGGCTCTCAACAGCGTTAGACCCACAGAGTGCTGAGCTAAAAGGTCCTTTTGCACCGAATCTGGGTAGGCAACTTCTAAACAAGGACATCAAATTTGCACTTATAGTCGCAGGCAATATGCTGGTAGAATTCAAGTAACACTTCATATCAACAGCTAGTAAAAGCCTTTCTATATCTCCTTCACAAAAAGAAAAAAAATACACAACATTAACTAGTCCTGCCCCCACAAATCTAAGACCTTTGAATAACATGTTTTAGACGAGCATATAACAGTGTTTTTTATGAATTTAAGAATTTTTAAGGACTTTTTAAGGTGTTTTGTATGCATTTATGACATTTTAAGTGTTCAAATAAATGGTGTAAATAACATCCAAGATGTAGCACCCTAAAGATAAACTGATAAAACCTGCAGGAATAAGTCACAGCCGGCAGTAACTCTACAGAAAGGTTTGACATTAACTCTTTAGAGCCAGCAGGAGCACCAGCTTTCTGATTCACAAATTAAATTAGCGGAATATTTCAAACCAGATAAAATAGACTGATCAGTCATCTTGCATACAAATCTGGAGAGTTGCACTTTCATACTGCGTTATCAACATGTCCCAGAGTACTATGTACTTGTATCAAGTGTAAACAACAAAAGAACAACAATCCAGACTGCAGCTGTTTGCATTGCTTCCCTAATTGGATACATGCCATTACATTTCCTACATTTACATTTATGAAGGATACAACCGTGATATTGCTGTGTTTAGAAAAAATGTGTAATTTTTTCATTTTTTATAGTTTTTTATAGCAATTTATTTAGTTATCATTAACATAAATCAATAACTTTTATCAAAGTTTGGGATACAAGGGTTGTGTTGAGTAGCAAAAGTTTTACACAAAAAACTGACACTACAGCATGTGAAAATGTGAAGATACTCCCTGGCAGATTTGGTATGTTAGGTCATAAAGGGTTAAACTCTCTGTGTCAGTAACTCACCGGTTTGGGCATCTTTCTCCTCTCTCCGCCCGTCCCCCTTTGCTGACAGAACAGAAAGAAGTCGTCCTCCGTCTTCCTGCCTTTCTCCGGGGCACCAGCACCTGATAAAGAAACAGAAAAAAAAGAAATGTCAGTACAAACACAAGAGTGTAAGACAGAAATCTTTCCCTGCATTGTCTCCTCTTTTGTTTCTCTGAGAACTTAACTTAGAGAAACACGCTCAAAGGTCATGGAAAAGTGAGAGAGAGTTGGATTAATATTGATTAAAACTGAGATAGAGAAGAAAAGAAAGCTGCACTATTACAAGCTGAAGAAGTACAGCAGAAAAAAAAACCCTGATGTTGTTTGATGAGCAGGTTTCAGGTAAAACTTTCAAACCCTGCATCTCTAAGAAAAACAAAACAACAAGCATGTAGGTCAGGTTGGCAGAATCTCTCTCTCTTTCCTAAAACTTTGCAGAATCACACACAGAAACAGTCGTCTTAACAGCTGCTCCCACTCTGCAGCTCTTCAGCTACAGGCTGGAAAAAAAAAAAAACTCCTGTGGGTCTACCTGAAGTTTGAGCGGCAGATGTGAGTCTGGACTTTCACCAGCAGAAAACAGGAGATGCTTTGTTTGGGAAAAACTATTGTGAAACAGAGCGAGCAGAATACGAGACAGAAGAAGGAACAGAGCGAGAACTGAATCTGAGAGGAAGGAAAGAGTAGTCCAAAAATAGAGAAGTAGAAATCACAGAAAGAGAAACAGAACAAGAAACATTGACTGAGGCTTGAGTCTTCAGCAACCTTTGACCTGATTACTCAGATCATTATCTTGACTGTGAGGGATTAGTTTGAGGATGG
>RPOG01004882.1:0-38801 GCA_008086565.1 Thalassoma bifasciatum
CTCTCTCTCTTTGTTGTCGAGGTTTAAACTTTTAAAGTGGGAAACAACGCTGAGTCACGGTCCCGTACTTCTTCACCTACCCGATCGTCCCATTTGACGCAACGTGAATGATAATGGGCCGAGCAGCCGTCCCAGTTTGTGGGACAGCGAGGAAATGTCAAAGGAACAAGTTAAATCAGGACATGTGCTTCATGCTGCGGATTGTTTTTCCACACATCTGTAGGACAGAGGAGCACATACCTTACCGAGCCAGTTACTTATAGTATAGGCCTGATCTGAGAACAGCTCAGACTTTGCTTCCCATAGAAACAGAGGGCTGGGGAATGAAAGGCTCAGTTTACACTTGGCTGGATTTCTGGACAAAAAAAAAAGAAAAAAGAAGATTGAATTACACATCACAATAATGATTTGGTAAAATCCAGGACAGGATGACATGTCAAGGTCATTGTAAGTGTTAGTCTGGGGAAAGAGAGTAAGGGTGTCTGTCTTACAAACAGGAATTATTTTATTTTACTGGTACAACAGCACACAACAGAAAAACTCAGAACATCACAAAAACTGTCATACACTATAAAAAGGTTGCTTTACATTTTACAGTAACTTACTGGCAGCAGGATGCCAGTAACGCTTTGTAAAAATCCTTATAGAGGTATTACTGTATTTGAATTTACAACATCATTACTGAATTTGAAGAATTTAACATCTAACTTTGACACATTTGGATTAACTCTACACTTCATTGGTGAATGCAACTTTCTACAAAATTTTCTGACAAGGACCAGTAGCAGGTCAAATGAAAGGCACACGTTTTGACATTTCTAAAAGTTTATTGGATAGAAAGCTGTAATGAGAACTGTGACAACATTTAAATGACTTGGCTTCACCTTTATAAAAATAACTAGACCTCGGTTTTTATAGTTACAATGTTCAACAATATCTAAGACAACATGGAATTACAGCAGTACTGTGTTACGTTATACAGTATTAATGAATTACAGTCATAACTCAACATATTTCCATGATCCTTACCATCTACTTTCAATTACAGCAGCTTTTTTTAATGATAAAGTACTATACATGACAAAGTCTATTTGATTGAAAAAGCTTCAGCATAAAAGTGCAAACTGTGGTAACAATAGAAAATAATGATCAAATAATAGTAATAATCACTGAAAATTCACAAAAACAATTAGACAATTATTGCCATTATCATCATTACCAACTTGATGGTTAGAATTGACCAGCCAGATATACTTCCCTGTGAGTGGCACAAGGTATTGCCTGAAGTCATACTAAAAGCTGTTTTACTTGTTGATTTAGTAGTTGATGTATGATCATTACACATCATGCGTCCATACAAAACATGGCCACTACTACTAAAAGAAAGCTGAGTAAAAAGAACATGTTGAGTTTTAAAGAAAGATTTCTCTAAAGAAAAACAGAGAAGTGAATAACAGTACTTAAGGAAAACGATGGATGTAAACAACTCCCTTGAAGTAAACCAGATTGCATCCATCACACACATTGCCTTCCACTGGGCGGTTAACTCCTAAATAGCTTGCTGGGTGGTGTGCAAGTTTGTGACATGTTTTAAGTAATCTAACAAGAGTTCAGTGATTCAGAATGAATATGATTCAGAACTCTTCCCACTATCTCTTTATCAATAGATGGCATCACCTGTATTGTGTCACAGTAGCTCCTGATAAGCATGTTGGAAGTCAGTTGTGAAATTATTGTCTTTTAAAACATACTGTCCAAGAATGATCTTTTCCAGCACTTGTTAGGGATAGAATAGACAGCAAACTAATTGGTCAACTGTTATTTTTCTGTTTTTTAATGTATATGAATGGCTCCTTCCTTTTTCCATACTGAATGGAAGAAACTGTTTACTAAGCTTGCGGTAAAATGTGGCAAACAGGTCCATCTAGATTAACAGCAGCCAGTCACAGAAGCCTCCTATCTAGACGATCTCTCCCTCCTGTTTTGTCAGACTTGATCACAGCTTCTCTATTTGTTTTATAGTCACTGTATTTACTCCAAATTAATTCATGTGAGATTGATAAACTCAGCCATAACATTACATTTCTCAATCCTTTGGCTGGATTTTCGTCGATTTTCCTATTCATTTTAGTCACTAGTGGAATGAAGGGAATGCTGCCCCGTGTTTCAGCATTATTCAAATGTAATTGCAGGTAATTAGATTTGTCCCAAAATTATATTTCGCCATTTTGAGTGTAAGAGTTGCAGTGATAGTGAATGGATTAAAAATGTGCTAGCAGGGATGAAAAAAACGACCACTCTTTGATGTCCCTCTACATCAAAGCCCTCCCTCCACTCTAAAACTTTAATTTGCAAGGAAATAACAGGAAGAATGCATTTTAACTGTCTTGTTATCCCTCAACTCAGCAAATAATTTTCAGGAACAAGGAAATGCGAGATAATGGGATTGGATGATGAACTGGGCCAGCATTGGTCACCACTTGAGACTTAACCTGCGGACAGCTGGGCCACAAACATTTTGCCTCTTACCACCACTTCACAATCTATTTCCAGCACAAAGCTCACTCATAGTATGACTAATACAGCAGTCCAGTTTGATGCTGTCACATTTTATTCATAGTATCCTCATGAGAGCCTGATGGGGTTTTAAAAGCTGGAAAAAAAAATCATTACTCCATCAAAACTCTCATGCGGTTGTAGAAAACTAATTTACATCTTCAGCAGTGTGAATATTTCAGGTCTCAGAAACCAATTTTGTTATAAAGGAAAATATCATCGACTCAAATGGGACGTCTAAGTGCAGAACCTGGATGGTATATCACATGTGCATTGATACTGGCTCAGGTTTGGGTACATCAATATACATCTTTCATGCAGCATATAATGTGGAAAAATCAATGCTCTGCTGGATTTTTTAACTGGTCAAGAAAACCTTTGCTTTTTAGGTTAATATTTGGAGTGTGAAAGTCATGTGAATATTCATGTTTTGTAACTTTTATCACTTCATGTTTGAAAAACTCTTGATAGAGATGACCACAATGGTTGTTCAGTAAATAAATAAAGAAGTATCTGCATTAAAACCCTGCATTGGTCAAGTATTGACTCAAAGATACCATCTACTTTGAAAACTGTCTCTCGTCCCCTGTTTAATATTTCGTAAATGCTCACTCATGACGCAGCACTTGACTCTTAGTGAACAGATTGATTGTGCGTGTCTGTGCATCTAAGTTCTGAATATATGAGAGATCTGGGAGTTGAGAGTTGTGGTTTGACTGACTCACTGCCCTGCCTGCATAATGTGGAGATGTCTAATGTCCAGGACAAAGTGATATTGTACTGTGTGGTAAAAAAACATTTTTCTTGATAGTGATAGTAAAATCAAAAAGAAACAGAAAGCTTTAAGTGATTCTGATGGACTGTCATGTGCGGATATCCAGGTTTGGGCGGCACTGTTTCTGTTTTGTTAGCCTTGGAGTACTTGTGCTGGTGAGATGATGTAATCGGGTCACAAAAACAAGAGAGATGGAACCGCTCCCTCATCATAGATTTTCTTGTAGCACTTTAAGGAACGAGAGTCCCAGGGCATGAAACTAATATTTTCAAATTAAACCATGGACAATTATCTGAGGAATTATTTCAGGAATAAGATGCCAAGCTGCAGGCTCATAACAAACACAGATCCCTTTGGAAAAACTGAGCCCAGGTGTTGTGTTTCATGTTGCTCAAAGGTGCTGAGTTGTTCCTCTTTTTCCCAAACATAACAACAGTGTGAAAAAGTGTGTGAAAGTTGATTTATGATTAACAGTTCTGTATGACAAAAAAATGGAAGACATTTTGGATGTTACCTGTAACTATCTTATTTCTGTGTCTTTTTGCAGCAGGGACAAACTTGTGGACGTCACTGAGGTCACCAACAAGGGGACGACCTCATCACAGTTCCCATTGAACTCATCTCTCTATCGTGCCACCTTTCTTTGGGCTCACACAGTGGGCTGGCCTGCTGTTTAACTGTCATTTTGCTGCTTGTGAAACGCATCAGTCATCATGCAGACCTCATCGCTCCGGCGCCAAATGAAAAACATGGTCAACAACTACACGGAGGCCGAGATCAAAGTCCGTGAGGCCACCTCCAACGATCCCTGGGGTCCTCCTAGCTCGCTCATGTCTGAAATCGCAGACTTGACCTTTAACGTTGTAGCCTTCACGGAAGTTATGGGCATGATCTGGAAGCGGCTCAATGACCATGGTAAAAACTGGCGCCACGTTTATAAGGCAATGACCTTGCTGGACTACCTGATCAAAACAGGCTCTGAGCGGGTTGCTAAGGAGTGCAGGGAGAACATATACACCATCCAGACACTCAGAGACTTCCAATATATAGATCGAGACGGGCGCGACCAGGGTGTCAATGTCCGAGAGAAGGCAAAGCAGCTGGTCTCCCTGCTTAAAGATGAGGAAAAGCTTAAGAGGGAGAGGAGTCAAGCACTCAAGACCAAGACCCGGATGGCAGGTGTTAGTAGTGGTTTAGGCTCTGGATCCCTGCCTCCTCCATACCCGGGGCGTCGCACCAGCCAGCCCAGCTCAGGGGGGTTGTATGGGGATGAGTTGGGCAGATGTAGAGGCTCACCATCCTCCTTCCATTGTGAGTAGCAGGGAAATGAATACCTTATTTTACTGTATGTAACTTCATTGAATAGACAGACATGTTTAACTTGAAGCTCTCTAAAGAAAGGTTTCCATATTGCTGCATATTTTCTTGGCATGTGATAGGTTGACTGTCAGGACCAAGGAATTTGCACATGACAGGCCATGTGTGCATTAGATAAATTCAAACCTGATCTTGCAGATGATAAATGTAACTAAAAACACAGCATTCCTGCACTTCATTACTTAAGATATTTCACCTGATGAAAGAAATGAAAGTCCTGAGCTTCACGCTGCCAGTTTAAAATGTAACTTTTGTCCCATTTTGAAGATATTTTTCTGTCTTCTTCTGCTGTGTATGGATTTACATCTCAATATCTGTCACTGGAAAATGTTTCTGGGCTGAAGTGCTTCAGTCGTTTCACTCTTTTGTAGTTTCGTTTTACTGTGACATCTACATTCCTCTCATTCTCCTGTTTACAGTCACGTCAGCTCAACTGGATTTACAAAAGAGGAGGCCCTGAATGTGTGCTAGTGTTTACCAGTGTTGATACAAGGGATGCTCGATATTGGCTTTTCTGTCAATATTCCAATATTGTCCAACTCTTAATTTCTGCTACTATATATGCTGGCTTTTTGCTACAAAACTGCTAGGTAACAACATAACACATCCTACTGAATTAACACGCCTTGCTCTTAAGTATAGTGCCTATAAAAACAGGAACAGCAAAAAAATGTTCAAAGAGATTAATGTAGTCCTCCTTTAAAGTGCAACAAATGAAGCTACAAGAAGAATGATGCTAACTGGTTCTTATGACTGGCCTATTTCTTTTCCCCATGTGCTCATGTGAGAGAGGTAGATTTTTCTGTATAAAAACAAGCATCTCAGCATTGTCGCAATGTATGTGGTTCCTTAGCAACGATGGGCAACAGTGCTGAACAGTGATTCCTCATCAAGTGCGTGCCTGTAAAGACCTCAGCCCCCAGGGCAGAGATAAAAACCTGATACAGATGATTCCCTGTTTTATATTT
Organism: Thalassoma bifasciatum; assembly: GCA_008086565.1. Lineage (NCBI taxonomy): Eukaryota > Metazoa > Chordata > Actinopteri > Labriformes > Labridae > Thalassoma > Thalassoma bifasciatum. Next base: position 5,677 of record RPOG01004882.1, read on the forward strand.
TTAAGCCAATATCGACAGGTGATACTGGAGGGCTGGTAGTAACATGCATCCCTGGCTGATAACACCTTTTCCCATCTTGTGGTGCTCTTACTTAGGTGGTTTGAGCAACTGATGTCTTTGACAAGTTTTGCAAAGCATCAAGTAGCTGTTTGTGGCTTTTTAAAATGTGGTTTTGTCTGCAAAGCCTCATAATTATGGGCTTTGTGTGGTCTGCGAACCAGCTTCTTTGTCAGACTTTGATGTTTGAGTCATGCTTTATGGTATAAAAACAGACATCTGACTGTTTTATTGCCTCTAATAAGTCAAGACTTTTATCTTTAATTTATATTTTTTCCACTTGAAACACATTACTCACACCTCCAGGGGCCAGGATGTATGCCAGAGGAAGCATGTGGTGAAAAAGAGCGCCTGTCTCTGAGCCCTGGATGTGTGGTTAAGCCATGCTATATTGAGTCCAGTATTTGCTATATAAAAGAGAAACCATGTTCAGCTGATAACGCCACTAAAAGCTGGGTGTAAAACCTCAGTTTATCAGACACAAGCTGGCTCTCATGGTGAATGACTGTTTCACACTCATTTCTCATTAACAATAAAAGCCAGCCTGTTCTAGTGAGGAATTTCAATCATTCTGCCTTTAAGCAGATTGGAATGCATGAGAATCATTATTTTGATGTATCAGTGTTTGTTAGTGCAAGAAAAAGTATTAGATTTGAAAAACACTTTTTTAAAGTATCTTGCTCTACAGAGTTGATTTTAAGATGAAAAGGTCGTCTCCTGGAGACTCAAGGATGCTGGCACTTGGTTTGGACTAAATGCTGATGGAAGTCAGGAGCCTGGCAGCAGCCAGTTGCCAGCAAGCATTCCAGCTCAGACAGGCGATATTTAGGAGCTACACAGTAGAAATGTTCACTTTCTAAGTCCTGACTTTTCCAACATGTGATCAGCAGCCCTTTTTTAGCTGTATGACCCACAGCCTGGCACCCCAATTCCCCCCTGAATGCTGAAACCCACCAAGATGATTCAGGGTAATAAGATGGGCCTCACTCCAACACATCCATTCCTCTCCCCCTCCACCACCCTAACTCTCCACACAGGCACACCATTGTTCTCAGTGCAGGCAGACCGTGGCAAGCAATGCCAGCAAAGGCCCTTCATAACGTGCCATGGAAAAAAACATTAACATGCTAAACATGGCCGGCTCAGTCTGACCTTAAAATCAGCCTCGAGTATTCTGTCTACCTTGGTTTTTTTGTCAGCTTTTGCCCACATCTCCATCAATCAATGTGTCTGTCTACATTCTCACACCACCTGCCCGTTGTTTAACACCCGATCCCATCTGCTCCCTCCTCTGTCACTGTAGCCTCCTCTTCTTCACCTCGATTCGCCCCGGAGCTGGAACAAGCTCGGCCCACAACTAGCGGAGAAGAGGAGCTGCAGCTGGCCCTGGCTCTGGCCATGAGCCGAGAAGAAAGTGAAAAGGTATCTCCACCTCGAGCACACATGCACACTCTTAGACCTCTCATCCCCAGAGCACATGTGCCTGACAGAAAGAGGCTTCATAGCTGCCCCTGCTGCTGACACGTGTTGATGTTATGCTGTTATGAAACATTTGATGGTTTCCATTTCCAGGCTCGATCACTGACTGTTATCAATGTGAAAAAAAAAAACTGCTTGTGTCTGCTAAACCTCCATTTCCTCGAGCCTTTAACCGAAAGTGATACTGTCAGTTCTGTTTGCGTTGTGGTCATTAATGGCACTTTGACCAATCACTGTCAATGTAGAGCTTTCTCACCAAGGAGTGAGAAGACTGAGTGAAAGAGTGAGAAGCCAGACAGGATGTGTGCATTGATCCACAGCACTCCCTAGCCTGCACGGCAAGGGCAGCTGTTGCCCTCTTTAACTGCTGCTCTACTGCTGTGGTGACCAATTGAAATGCACTGCAGCTTCTTCAAGCAAACCAATCATCTGTGATATTTATGATCAAATTGTAACACCAATCTCATTTGAATCCTCTAAATCTCTTTGTATCATCACATTTCTCTTAATTTGCATAAAATCAAGCAGGTATACCGGTACTTCTCCTTTGATCAGACTCACTTCTTATCCTTCCTGCTTGACCATAGCAACCTTCTACAGTGGATCTTGATGAACAGACTCAGCTCCAGATGGCTATGTCGCTCAGTAAGGAGGAGGCTCGGAAGGTACAAGTATGCTGGGTTCAGGGAGGATACCTTCATTTCATCCTTTGCCTTAAAGCACATCTCCTGTTGCTCTGTACACTGAAACCCACTTCACAGCAAAGCCTGGGGCTTTCTGAGAAACAAACGCATGTGCAGTACTAATCACTTTCCTCCCTCACCTCTGATCAGCCTCAGGACATGTAACTTTCTTCAGTGACTAATAAAATTAAGCTTCATGTTTCTGTTCCACTAACTATGAGAGTTTTCCTCCTCTAGCACTAAAATCCACATCAATATTCACCTCCTCTGGAGTTGTATCAGGAAACAACAAGTTTAACTCCTCTTCTTCAGCACTGCATGCAATGTACTGTGAGGAATGACCAAGCAGTTTTTCCACCTTTGTTGACCAAATACTGATTGTTGTCCCCTCCCTGGTTACCGCCCTTACAGCCAGTCCAACCCATACCTCCATCGATGGATATGGATGAAGAAACCCAGCTGGAATTAGCCCTGAGTCTGAGCAAGGAAGAGCATCAGCAGGTAAGTCTTTTTAACCTTCCCCTGTAAGGTAGCATGAAAAACACCTGCAGTTGTTACTAATACCATATTTGCCTCTTAGGTGTCAAACTGGGCTACTTTAACTGAAGCCCAAAATTCTCCCTCCTCTGATTTCACAAAATACCACCCTGTGACAAATATTCCACCATCGTTGTGCAAGTTTAAGTCAGAGTGTACAACGTGCTTTGTCTCGTGTCTTATCCACGTCAAAGTGACTTGCTCAAGGCCACTTAAGCATGTAATGGCAGGACCAGTATCTGTATAAGAGATAATCACTGAGCCACAGCTGCTTCAGTCATTACATACTGTTAAAAACAACACTTCTTGCCCTTGATTTGTCAGTGCCAGGTTCTAGTTTAAGACTGGTTGGTGCTTTCTGAACAGCACTGAAACAAAACTTGAGTTTCATAATGTCGAACCATGAAGAGTCATGCTTAGCTTGAGGTGGGGGCACAAAAAGTGGGGGCCATGACACCCTGGGAGGTCACAAAACACTCTTAGGGGGTTTGCAGGACGCCTTCTATATTCATAATTCAATTATGCTGAGAACTGTCACACTAGATTATGAATTTTGGTATCTGAAGCCAGCAAAAACAAAGTACACTCGTGTGTGTATTAATGATTTGTGAACGCAAAAACAATTTTAGAATAAGGTTACTTTATTGTGACAAGGTGCACAAAATTTTACTATGATGTCCACGATTCTTGAATGTGAATTGTTAACATACCAGACTGAAATAATTCCCATTTGTAAGGTGTGAGGATTTGCAAGTTTATGACGATGTTCAAGTCTAGCCCAGCCCCCCTCCCCCCAAAAGCTTCATGAGCCTTTATTATATCCCCCACTAATTTGCTTATTCAGCCTTTACTATCAGTGCAAACTAGCCCAAAAACAGCGATGGGCAAAGGGCAAAAATAGTTACCAAAAATATGAATGCAGTAAATGTCATAGCCCAGGAAACTTTTTATAGGTTTTGGCTGACTCAGATAATCAGACATTTATTCAAGCAGTGTATTTGACTGAATAAATGCAGCAGAGTAAAGTAGCTGCTATGCCCTAACAGTATCAGTGATTCATAGTAATTTGCACGTTCTTGCAAAATTTTGACTGTGTAATCTTAACTATCAGTCAGGGATCTGTTAAATATGCAATTAAATCCATAGGGTTACATGGGAGTTCAACTCTCCATGTAATAATCATGGACTGCTGTGAAACTGCTAATCACATTATCTGCTTTCTTACTATTCCTTTTTAACGTTGTTCTGTTTTGTCATGCCTGTCAACCTCTTGACTTCCTTGTCTTCATCTGTCTCTCACTCACTGCTCTTTTAGTGATGCTCTGCTCTCTTCCTCCTCTTTGACTGACTGGTTTATGCTCAGTGCACTTGCCAATCTCAAGGCCATATGTTGCCTGGGAAAATCACCAGCTTGCATTTGTGTTGGAGTGTTGTAGCTGAGTCATAAATATAGTATGACGTGACAATATGGAGATTTTGCTTGAAGCTGTCATGCCTACAGGCGTCCATGTGTCTTTATCTGTTGACAGGAGCAACTCAGTCGCCAAGGAGATGAGACTATGCTTCAGAAAGCTCTGGAGGAAAGCAAACGTGAGATGGAGACTAAAGGCGGGGTATGAAATAGTTGGGTATGGAATGGGGATGATGAAATAAAGCTCCACATTATAGTTGACATTTAGTTTGTCACTCTTTAAGAAAAAAACATCCTGCAAACATCCGTCCATCCATCCATTTTCTATACCGTCTATCCTGCTAATCAGGATCGCGGGTAGCTGGAGCCTATCCCAGCTGTCATTGGGCGAGAGGCGGGGTACACCCTGGATTGGTCGCCAGTCAATCGCAGGGCTGACATAGCGACAAACAACCATTCATGCACACACTCACACCTATGGTCAATTTAGAGTGATCAATTGACCTAACGTGGGCATGTTTTTGGTCTGTGGGAGGAAGCCGGAGTACCCGGAGAGAACCCACGCATGCACGGGAGATCCTGCAAACATATAGATCAAAAATAGGGCACTGTACAATGAACTGTAATGGTTGAAGCAATATCCTGACCTCACACAGGTTTATGTATTCTCTTTTTTGTCAGACCGCCTTCATGGACCTAGTAGATGTTTTTGCAGTACCATCAGATCCACCTCCGGTTGACCACAGGTGGAATAACACTTCACACCAGGCAGCTGCCCATCTTGGGGGCACAGATCCCTGGGATTCTTTGGGTGAGCCCAGTCTTTGATTATGATGAACAAAGCATGATTTAGGGCAGTCCTTGTAGCCTGGCTTATTTCCAGCGTCCTTTGTTCTCCAAAATAACTGTAACTGACATTAAGCTCTCCTTTACTCACATTTATATCATGGAAGAAGGTAGCACCTCCAGAGTGGATCCTCCCTGGATGGCACCGCCACCTTCCAACAGCCCTCCCCCGCCATGGGAGCCCCCAGCTGACCCCTGGGATGGCCCGCAGAGCAGCGTCACCAACCCAAATGCTGCAGATCGAGTGTGGGCTTTTCCTGGTAACGCAGGTCGGCATTGTGGTGCAAACGTCTCTACATGGATGAGCTTAACAGAAGCCAAATCACTTGATTTAATTAAGATGAACTTGATGTGTTTTAGCTGCTGCAGGAGTTGATCCGTTCTCAGCCCCATCCGACAGACTGGCACCCAGAGGAGCTGCCAGAGAACACTCTCCCAGAGCAGGAAGTCCTTCAGGTAAACAATACAATTCTCTGCCTCTGTGCTATTGACAGCTATGACCTTAGGTCTATGTTTTCAGTTTGTGCATCCGTCCGGCAGATTCTATCATCCAGCTGTTGAGGATAGAGTATGTTGGCAACCAGGAAGGAGGAGTTCTAAATTTGCCTTATAGGCCTCCTTGATTTTGCTCATGTGGTCAAATGCAGAAGTTACTGTGATCTCCTAATGAAATTAATACCTAAGGAATCATTTACTAATTTCATAAGAATGTCTAAATTGCATCAGGTTCGACAAAAGATCTAATGTCCACTTTACTGTGATTCTTTTTTTCCCCCGTTAATCTCATCCACTTCCATTCACTTGGCCAAAACATCCATTTAGACTCAGAAATAAACTGATTAAATATGTTAGGTTTGTTTTTTTCTGCCTGAGAAAACAAAATTAGAGGTGGATTACAGGAAAGTATCCTCTTGCTCTTCCCCTTGTATACACGTACATACTGCTTTTGCAACTGTCTAATGAGAATCACAAATGATGCTGTTGTAGTGAGGGCATTTTAGTCTTTTAGATATTTTCAGTGTGACAGACAAACTCCTGTACCTGTCAACGTTCAAACATCAAACATGAAGATAGATGTGTGCAGTCTATTTCAAGTTGGTGGCAACATAATATTATGAGGCTGAGATCCCAGTTTGTTCTTCCTGTGTCTGTGTTAGATGGAGATTTCTTTGATGAAGCCATGGATGGAGGTCAAGTGAATGTGAACGGGCGAGGAGGAGGCAGTCCTGAGATTTTTGACTTGTCACGTCTTGAAAAAAGTCTGGCTGCCCCAAGCCCCCGAACATGTCGCACACCTGAGTCTTTCCTGGGCCCTACAGCAGCTTCTTTGGTGAACCTGGACAGCTTAATCCCGGCAAATCCTCCAGCCAAGAACATGAACCCCTTTTTATCAGGTATTCATCATATTCCCAAATCCATATCACGCCAGGTGAGAGCTGCTTTGATCTCTAACCAAAGGGGCAGGCACTTACACAGCATAAGGCTGGTGACCAAAATATCATGATTAACTCGTGTACCATTAGTTGGAGGTGCAGATTTTGGGCAGTTAAGTGAGGGTCGTAACTTGAAAATCCTCTGTAGCTAGATGCTTGTGATATACTCTAGAGAGCTGCAGGGTTTTTCACATTATTTATCCTGTTTCAGAATTCATGAATCTGGAATCAATTGTTAATGCAAGCCAAAAATCCTGCTTTTCTTTCTGTCTAGGTCTCAGTGCTCCTTCACCCAACAATCCATTCCAAACTGAGCAACCCAAACTAAGTCTGAATCAGATGGGTGCCAGTACTGCTTCTTCCAACCCTTCTTCACTTCCATACAGTGCCTCCTTGCCCCTGCCCATGAGCCACCAGCCTGCCAGCCTCCCCTCGTCACTCACTCACCCCACTCAGCCTGGTCTGGAGCTTCCGGGGAACCTGCCTGAGCCTTTATTGCCCTTCTCCTCGGCCAGCGCTGAGGAACCACTGGCTGCACAGAACAGTCAAAACCCTTTCCTATGAGGACCAAGGAAACTGGAAGAAGAATATTAGATCAGAGGGGGAATGCCTTAAGGTTATGCTCTTGAAATGTATCTCTTACTTAGGGCTGAACTGCAGACCCAAGGACCTTTGTGAAAGCCCTTTTCTTAGTTTTTTTTACAATGTGTTATAATACAATAACCCTTAGACTGTTTCAAGCCAGTTTCGCTCCTCACTGCGACTCTCTCTTCTCCTTATGTCATGAATGCAGTAATTGCATATAAAAGGGATGACACTTTTGTATCACAAAGTATTAGTCACTTGTGTCAAAACACTCACTATGCCATAGCACATTGTGAATTGACCTGAGACAAAAGCCGACACAAAAGCACAGTTTGATAACATTTTGTCACTTAATTGCAAGGGAAATGTATTATCGCTTTTTAACTTATCACCAAGCCTCCTGCTCACCCAGCTGTTTTTGTGATTGGCTTAGCTGCCCACTGCTGCTGTCATGTATCTCAGCGCTTGAAAAATATGAACTTCTGATAAGATACAAGAGTGGGAATCCTTTTCAGTTCTCCAAATGTTGCCCTATCAACATGATGGACTTTGTGAGGCCTCTGTTGGACCAGATCTTGTAGGAATCAACCATGAACACGTGCTTTTACCAAACTGAACTGAAATGCTGGGATTAACTAAATGAAATTACAATTTTGAAGGACTGTGCTTCTGAATTTACTATAATCATGACATTAGAACATGTATGAATCATGAGTTTTACTCATTGCTTGTGAACCACCAACTCTCATCAAATATAAGGGTATAATAATAAGATCATTGCTCTGTTCCTCAGTTGGTTTTACTTTTTAAAAAACATTTTCTCATTTGCTTGGATATTAATACCACTGATATGAAGTCATCAAAACTGAGGCACACACCCAGTAACAGTCACAATATTGTTGTGCTCTTTATGCCCCCTTGTGGGAAGGAGTTATTACTACGAGGCTACAAAACTTGCATCAGCCACTAGCATATAATCATTTCACTGTAAGACTTGTTGAATGAGCGTCACATATTTAAATTTATCTTTTTAACACCTCAGTCAAATATTAAGTAGTATGTAAAATACTACCAGGAAGAAATCAAAAGCAACTGATTGTGTTATAGTCACAAATGTGGTTGTTTACTGGTAGTGTCTGAAGTTCAGGGAGTAATAATGAGGTGTAAAAATGATTGCTAGTCACAGAGAAATGATGAATCAACACATTTACAGTGACTAATCTGCAATCATTTCACAATGCAGTGATTTCACGAATCTCCTCCCAAATCCACCCTTTTTAACAGCCATCATATTTAGTGAATATGGTACCGATGAGACTGTAGACATTTCATCTTTTCACATTTTTTTTTAAATTTATTTAGTGAGTCCAGCATCTTGGACAACATTAAATCTCATGGAGATTTGTGACAACACTGTTAACACATGGAAGATACTGATGGCTCTTTCAGAAATTAGCGCTATCAGTATTTCTCCTGTGGGACTAATTTCATCTAATAAGTTCCAAATTTAACATTGTTCACTTTACAGCAATGTTCTCCAACCAAGTCAGCACCTCCTGGAGTCCCTGTCCAGTGCGAACACTGAGCTCCAGTGTTGTGATTGGCTGAGAAGCAGATGTAATGATGTCATCCATTCTGAAGAGGGACTTTATCTCTGTAAGACCCATTGTGCAAGGCATGTCTCTGCAAAATTAACAACAAGAAAAACAGGATTGAGATCATGTCCAGTGGCATCTTTCACCAAAGAGCCGAATTATGAGACTACCAGATCTACAAAACGTAAAAATTACAAATTTAAACAAAATGGGTGGATAAAGTGATTATAAATTGTATATAAGGGTTGAGTGTCACCTTTTATTGAAGAGGATAAGCACGGGTGCACTGCATACAGGCTCAGCTGACAGTACAGACAGCAGCTGGATGCAAGATGAGGATATCTGGGCAATGTTGGATGAGTCAACCATGAACTGCAAAAATTAAAAGTTATAACAATAACATAAATGTATGATCCAAAGCCATTGTATATACTATAAAATAAGTGAGGTATGTTTATAAAGCATTTTACAATGACAGAGGAGCAGTCTTTGTAGTAACGTGGCCATATGGGGCCCATGCAGCCTCCCAGCTCTCTTAATGTCACCTTCTTCTTCTTCAGTGTTAAGTCTGTGAGGTTGGTTCCCACCTGCAAAGAATCAAAGAGTTCAAAATCAATACAGAAATTAATATCTATTTAAAAAAAGAGCCTAAAAATGTATTGAAACTACATTTCCTATTGTTGCTTACTGTAGGCAGGGTAGAAGGAGGTGTTCCCAATTCATCTATTCCGTGAAAGCTGAAGTTTAAACAAAAAAACCTGTCAGGAAAAATAACGCCAAGGACCAGCGATGAAACAAATGACACCCAAAATGCAAATACAAACACAAAAAAACACCCATCAGCTCAGAATTAGGGATAGTCCGATACATTGCTTTTACTAAATGTACTGAAAGTACTGTATGATGTTGTCTTAAGTTCCAATTCGAGGGGAAATGTAATAACTAAGGATATTTTGTAGTCGCTTCAATAACGACGTTTTTCCGACTCCAGTTGCTCCAAGGAGCAGGCAAATGTTATTGTTGCTCATTTCTATTTCATCACGAACACCGTGAAAACTGTAGCTGGTAGCATAAAGCATGTAGCCGAGTCGACACCATGGCGACACTCATGTGACTGTGATACCTGTTTTCGATTGGTTCAAACATTTCCGCCTTGTTTTTCATTGGTTAGTATAATCACATGTATTAGCCAGTCCAAGCAAAACAAGATCAACTTCTCTGGATAGTCCATGCTCTGAGCCTTAACTGCAACGATCTCTGGTTTAGTTAAAGCAACTGTAAGTTTTTATAGGCACGGGTCTGCAACTTTTAAAATACCATGGAGGCAAAGCTAAAGAGGGAGTTGGGGACAACTATGCTGAAGTCAACGGGTCACTCGGGAGGTGGATGTATTAGCGAGGGCCAGAGTTATGACACTGACACTGGGAAAGTGTTTGTGAAAATTAATCACAAAAGCGAGGTATTTACCACCGATTTCTTGACTAGTGATGATTTCCTTCATAAAGATTGTGTAATTTTAAGAATGCATGTAAATGCATGGGAGAGCACATTGGTCACAAAATGATCCAGTGGTCTGCAACTCTTTCTGAAAGGCATTATATAACTTCACTCTTTGCACACATAAAATGAAAAAAAATAATGTATCTTTTGCATTTTTGCATTAAACATTTTTGCTCCGAATAATTGTAATTAACTTGTAATCGAAAATTAACTACATTCCACTGCAATCACAGTCTAGCACTAATAATATTTGCTTTATTCAGGCAAAACTGATGTTTGATGGGGAGATGGCCAGTTTGGAGGCCATTTTAAAGACAGAAACCGTGAGAGTACCTAAGCCTATCAAGGTGATTGAACTTGACACAAAGGGATGTGTGTTTGTGATGGAACATCTGGATATGAGAGGCCTTAGCAAGTAAGAACTATGTCATACAACTTGTATAGTCCTGTATTAGTATCAGTTACTATTACTATACTTCAGGCATGTTTCAATACATGCTAGTAACTGAGACTTGGCATTTTTTTTTTAATATGTAGGTACTCAAAGCAACTCGGAGCGCAGCTGGCAGATATGCATAATCACAACAAGAGGCAGTTGGAAAAATGTAATAAAGAGCAGCAGACAGTTGGTAAGTTCATCAGTCACTGGATTTACACTCACACAGGTGCAACTGTTAAAAAATGGTCAAAATTAATTTCTCAAATGCCTATTGTTATATATTGCTAGATAGTATATTTCAACTAGCTTTCAAATGCTTCAATTTAATTGTGAGTTAGTTTATGATATGTTAACATCTCTTGTATGACTTTTGCAGGAAAAGGAGCTGGACAGTCAGATGTTGTGGCTGTTGACAAATTTGGTTTCCATGTTCCTACATGTTGTGGATATCTAGCACAGGTAAAAAAAATAAAATATAACAAAATAAAATAAAAGGAAAAAAAAGTCAAAGTATAATCTATGTATTTATTGTTTAGAACGGTTAGAGATCTCAAGTTCACTCAAAACTTCTGGACTATTTTTTTCTCTTCTTCAATTTTGTAAGGACAACGAATGGGAGGAGGACTGGGTGACATTTTTCTCCAAGTGCAGACTACAGCACCAGCTCAATTTGGTGGAAAAATCGTATGGAGACAGGGAGGCCAGAGAATTATGGACTGAACTACAGGTTTAGCCCTTCTTTGACCTTATCAGAAACATAATACAAAACATGTCAGTAAAAATCTTTGAAAAAGCTAATTCAACTTCTATTCTCTGTCTGATTCTTACAGAGGAAGATCCCTCAGTTTTTTGCAGATGTGGAAATTGTCCCTGCTCTTGTCCATGGAGATTTGTGGAGTGGCAATGTGGCAGAGTGTGCTGATGGTCCTGTCATCTTTGACCCATCTTCCTTCTATGGACACTCTGAGTTTGAGCTGGGTATTGCCGGGATGTTTGGAGGCTTCAACAGCTCTTTCTACTCTGCATACCATGAAAAGATTCCAAAAGCAGCAGGCTTTGAAAAGAGAAGTCAACTGTACCAACTCTTCCATTACCTGAATCACTGGAACCACTTTGGAGGTGGTTACAGAGGCTCTTCAGTAAGGATTATGAAGAATCTGTTAAAATAATTGCACAGACATGCACTTGCCGCATACAGTCTTAAACGCTTGTATAAAGTTTAATATATGAAATGAAAGATTCCGAATTGACCAAAATCAGTGTCACTATTTATTTTTTTATTTTTTTATTAAACAAAGACCAATTTTATTGCACTTGTCTCAGACAGCCTTTAACATTGTGCAAAACATCCAGAATATACATTTCAGGATATCTTTTGACCTGGCTGCTAAACCATCCTCTACCTGCTGTGAAATAAGAAATAAAAGGCAACTGATTTCTTCACGTCATACTCTGATAGACACAATAACACACTACATATAACTATAATGCTGTTGAAACGTAAAGCCAATGCGTTGGAACCATTAAATCGTTTGACGCTTCATATGTTTTCCCAGCTCTTCTTGCTCCTAATCGGAGTTTTTGACTGAAAACTAAATGGAAATGAAGAAAACTGCAATTCAACTGATTCCAATGAAATAAAAGTTCCATTCTAATCTATGTGATAAACCATCACTTCTCTTTCTTGCCCTCTTCTTCTTTTTCCCTATATGCTTTTATCTTCATTTCTTTATATTATTCCACTCTAGCCATTCTTCTCTGCAATGTTTTTTTTACCTTTAAAAACACTTTTTAAACCTTTTTGGTAAATAAAAATGGGCAATGTAGATCAATAAATTATTGTTATAATTATTACTATTATTATATTATTATGAGAGGTGCCAGTCTGATGGAAGCACCAAAATCATCTCACAAATGGTTTCCTTTAGGAGCCCAAAGTAGAAAGTCAGACTTAAGTGGTAACTTTCAATACTGGTATGTAACATTTTAATTAAATTAACAAGAAAAATTTCCCTGATCTTACGGCTTTAATGTTTTATTATTCTATCTTGAGTTTTTAAATTCTGTTTTTTGGGTTTTTTTTTTAATGAAAACAGAACATTGCTCTGATGCCTCAAAACATTTAACAAACTCTTTATACCTTGCTTTTTTAATGTATTTATTCATTGTTTTAAAATGCTTATAATTTTTTTTTTTTTTTAAGTACACATCTAAAAGATTTCTCAAGGATAAATTTAAGGATACAGTAATCTAAAAATGCAATTTCTTACACATCTCGAGCTACGCAAAGTCTGAACCTTCTCGCATACTGTACCTGGGCGGGGCATGAGTGCGCATGCGGAATCATCGTAAGAGTTTCTTGGGTGTGTGATGGGAAACTGAGTTGCTTTCATGACGGGTTTCTCCAAACTACGCTTATACTGTAGCTATAAGTTCAAGAAGTGCTGTGGTTTTTCATGCCAGTTTTAGTTCACCCATTTACGAAAACTATATTCTAATGTTCGCTTCTTTCTCAGACAATAACAAACGCTGAAGGGTTGTTCCTGCACCATATACTCACGTTAGCCTCCACACCCAAGACACTTACTGAAGTGAAAGGTTGATACAATGGCTTTATCGGATACAGACAATGGATGCTCCAGTGGTGAGGGAGGAGAAACGGATGCTATCGTAAACACATGTTTGTTAGGGGGCTTCAGTGAGAGCAATGAGACCAGAGCTATCATCTCCACCCTGCCGCAGATCCACGGGGATGCTGTGCAGAGCGAGTCCACCATTCAGAGGTTTCTGGGTGAGAGCGTCATCCCTTAAGCACTACAGTCTCTAAATATCTGTTTTCATTGCTTTTGCCGGGAACCTGTTTGTCATTAGCATGTCAACACAATCATTTCCTCCCACAGTGATCATGAACAGATACCAAGAACAGCCCAATCTCCTGGACCCACACTTGGGTAACTCGTCACTTGTTGAAATTCAGCTATTTTCAGTACCCACGATTCATTAGTGACACTAATTATGATGACAAGCACAATGTTCCCTTTCACTCACCTTAGAGGGAATGCTGCATATGATCCTGGAGATTGTAACAAATGAGTCATCTCCCCCTTCATTGGTTCATTTGGGCTTTAAGTTTCTCTACATCATCTGTAAGGTCAGTCTACAATCATGGTCTGCAATCAAGTTTGTGTCTTGTCCTCTTTTGAAATTGTTTTCTTTTTTTTTTTTTCCCCTGAGCAGGTTAGAGGCTATAAAATCTTCATGCAACTGTTTCCTCATGAAGTGGCAGATGTCCACCCAGTTTTGGACTTGCTGTCCAGGCAGGATCCCAAAGACACTGAGGTGAGATGAGTATAACTTCACAACAGGGAAAATTCAAAGCCTTCACAAAAAAATTTATGATGATTTGGAAACATTAGTTTTATTATCCTCCATTAACAACTATGTATTTTACCATCTACTCATTCCAGACTTGGGAAACTCGCTATATGTTGCTGTTGTGGCTATCCATGACCTGCCTCATACCATTTGACCTGTATCGTCTGGATGGGGATCTTGAGTCTGATGGTGGCAGGCCCAGAGAGCCCACCATGGACCGCATTCTGGCTATTGCAAAGGCATGTGAAGAATATATCAAAACTTGGATTATTTTACTGTCATTTCATTTATTGTACATGCAGGACTTGCTTTGTATAACAGATTGATCCAATTGTAATACTGTCACTATCCCAGAACACAATATTTAAAGCCTTTTTCATCCTACCTTAAAGACTGTGATATTGTTGTACAGTCATAGCATCAAAAACTGTCAATTTTCTTTCATTTTGTTCCAGTCTTATCTGCGTGTCAATGATAGTCCAAGAGATGCTGCATCGGTGCTCATATCAAAGTAAGTACTTGTTCCACGTGTATAACACAGAAATGACACATCCAAACCAGCAGTGATGAATTGCACTAATATGTTGACTTCCTGTTGACTTACACACAGCTGGTGGCAGTTGTTGATGTGAGGAAAGGAAAGTCAAGCCCAACATCCTTTAAATTTCACTTTTTCAGTCAGAATTGCATATTTCAATGGGGTTCATATATCACCATCTGAGTCACACATCTATGAAACATAAAGTTAGGTGCAGTAAGACACAAAAGTGACTTACATCCTTAAGAATCTGGTGAAAATTTTGCTTGCTTTTAGGCTGAAGTTATAATCTTTACTTTCATTTAAGTCCATTGAAATAGGATCCATTGCTGGAGTTGACAGGTCAGTGTAACTTAGAAAAGTGAGACTACATAGTATGACTAATGATAAGACTATAAAATTAAGTGAGGCGCAAACTCTTGCCTGGTAAATATTACAGATATGGAACTGCAATAACTGCTGGAAAGGCACAATTGTAGAAATTTTGATCAAAATTATAAACATTACATACGGTATGATGCCTGACCAAAAGTTTACAGTTAAACAGAGAAAGAAAAGTAATGAAATATTGGTATTTTTTATCCGTTTTTGAACCGAATGTTTGCTTTGGCTATATAAAGCATATAAAGCAATTACTGTCCAGTTGAATCACACCTTAGATCCTCTGGTATTGTTTACTGGCTGTTTCAAAGTACAGACTGAAGACCAAAGGTGACAGGGCTTGTATGTCACACACTTTGGAACAGCCTGCCAGAGGAAATCAGGTGAGCACCGTCAGTATTTTGTTTAATACAATAATTCAAGACTCAAAATGTATCCAGATAGAGGTTTAAACTGCAATGATATTTTCAGCCAACAGATGGCAAAGTTCTTCAAGGAATGATTCAACAGGTGTCTGCATTCGTTCTCTCTCATGATAGCTATCATTACCTTTTTGTTTTACCACACATGACTGCACAGGTTCATGACACGCCCCGATGTGAAACACAAGTGCCTTGGGGACTTTTTGGACTGGAGTCTTACCACTGTATCTGAAACCAATGACCAGTCCATGAGAGACATCATGGTTCTGGACGGAGCTTTACAGTCTCTGGTAAACACTTTGCTTAGACAGCCATCACACATATGCTCATGCTTTTCTGTGAATGTTTAATGTCACTGTAATCAGTGTGTAGTGACATATTAAAACCTGTAGGGTAATTTACAAGAGCTGACATGACTGGTATGTCTCCCACAATGCCCCGTGTGGTTTTGGCAGGTGTTTGGGTGTGTAATACACCTGCTGCATGTGTGGGATCCGCTGCTTCAATTGACTTATGTCAGTTTAATCTGATGCTTTAAGCTAAACGGATCCTCTCCAAACAAGAATATTGTTGTGGGCTTGTGGCTCAATGGATCCCTGCATTTTCAGTCTGATACTTCACCCATTGCACCTGTTTGCGCAACAAATTTTCATACCACTTTATGTGATTGGGTGTTTTAATGCAGCCCTCAGGCAAGTTTATTCATATTAGCGGCATCTAAACTGGAGTAACATGTTCCTCTCAAAGAGTCTCTTTGTGCTTAATTTCTCAAAAATGAACCTGGCTCCAGCCCATGTGTCGCTTAGGGCGCTCAAAAATATCTGTTTGCTAAGTTGACAAGCAGAAAGAAGCTTGACTCGTAAAGTTTTAGTGTATTTAGATAGAGGACATAAACACTTCTGCACATTATTATCATAATATTGTTATTATTGCTATAATTTTTATTATTTAAAGAATATTATCCTTTCTTTTCTGTTGTTTAGTAAGTCACTGTTTCATCATGTATGAATGTTACTGCTGAACCACAGATTCATTCTTTTTCTTATTTATGTTCTTCAGGCCAAACTTTTCAAACATGGTAAACGGGACGACCTCCTCCAGTACGGTAGGTTTACCATGATTTCAGAAGAATCCAGAAATTGCTGTCAAAGCATAAGAAGTAAAAGCACGACCTACGTTTTGTAACAAGAAATTTTTGTTGCACGTGACTGACAGAATTGTAGTCTATGTTTGATTGCTTTTGCCTGTGGTAACAGAAATGTTTGTGTTCACAAATCTTTATCTAAATGTCTGTGCTAGAGGGAAGATATTTGACACCAGATAATACTTTTGTCACGTATGGAACCATACTTGTGATAGCTGAGCTTATTTTTTGTGAAAACTTTAATCTGTGAAATGATACTGGATAATAAGATGTCTCTTTACTTACTAGCACCCACAGTCCTTCAGTGCCTGGAGAATAAACATCTTTCAGACAGCAGTCAGGCCATGCTGCGGAAGCTTGGTGTCAAACTGATCCAGAGACTCGGACTTACCTTTCTAAAGCCACGTTTGGCAGCTTGGAGGTCAGAAATTATCCTGTATGATTAAATTAAGGTTAAAAAATGGCTACAAATAACAATTTTTCTAAACTTGTAATTTATCATGTTGTCAACTCTCATCAATATTCTTTGATTATTTTGGTTAATAAGTAGTAAATCTGTCATCTGTCATTTTTTTAAGAAACACATAATAATGTGACAGCACAAACCTAAAAGCATATCAAAGAAAATTGTGCATGTTTTTCAGGTACCAGAGAGGCAGTCGCTCCCTCGCAGCAAACCTCGCAATGTCTCAGTCAGCTGCGGTTTCTTCTGCTGTAACTACCGAAGGAGAGACTCAAGAACAAGAGGAGGAGGACTATGATATTCCAGAAGAAGTGGAAACTGTTATTGGTCCGGTTCAGTTTGCAGTTAGGGAATGTTTATTATTCCAATTTCTTTGCTCAGAACACTGAATGTGTGATTCATTTTTTCAGAGCATCTCCTGGTGGGACTAAAAGATAAGGAGACGATCGTGCGTTGGTCTGCAGCAAAGGGGTAAAAATGTTCAACCAACTTTTTAAACAACTTTTTCACTACTTCAAGTGGTTCATGTGTCACATTAGTCTTTTGCATTACATAACCCTCCAGGATTGGTAGGGTGACTGGAAGGCTTCCCAAGGAGCTGGCAGATGAGGTGGTTGGATCAGTGCTGGACTGCCTCAGGTAGTTTCATACTGGATACAAAGTCACTATTTCTCCTTGTATTTTTTAAAAATAATTTCTTCTGTATTTTGTTGTTACAAGCATACAAATATTCCCGTGAAATGCATGACGTTTGACAATTTTGGATGTTTATGTAATTCATTCACAAGCTTCCAGGAAACAGACAATGCCTGGCATGGAGGCTGTCTGGCACTTGCAGAACTTGGTAGGAGAGGCCTGCTGTTGCCTTCCAGATTGACAGATGGTATGTGAGAGAAAAAAAAAATTCCTTGGGAAGAAGTTAGACACTCAAAAGTTTCAAGCAATACATTTATTCAACATATTTACATTTCTTGTACAGCAGCACATTCTCCTGTAAATTTTTTTCCCTACAAAAAATTGCTTTAATTATAAAAACCTAACCACAGGAACCTTTCACCTTTTCAAATCCAGTGTGAGAACATAACATCACATGCATAAACTATTAATAACAAGGTAATAGTTTGTGAATAGTTTTTTGGCAGTGCGTTACAGCAGATAATACAAAGTCACATTTTGTTAAACTATTTGAATTTTCAGTGCTTCATTAAAAATGTTTGCATTAATTTTCACAAGTTCATCTTGTATTGTTCAAAATTGTTACACTGAAGGATATAGATTTGTTGTCCCTGTTGCAAGATAGTCAGAAAGTCAGGGTTAATTTGTCAGCAGCAACGCGGTCTCCTCCTCACAGCCCGCTCTGCTGCTTTCACTCTCTTCTTTGGTTTATGGCAGTTGCTATCAGTCGAGCTGTTCGCTCTTTTCACACCCGTTGCTTTCGATTTGGCAGTCTTTTGGGGTTTTTTTGGAGGGTTTGGCTTTTTAGCAGTTTTGCTGGAGTCACACAAAGAGATGGCAGAGCTTGCGCTGGCTAGCTGACACAGAGCAAGTGCAGCAGTCTGCCTCTGGTCACATGGCTCTTCCTCTCGCTCCCCTTGTTGAAGATCCTCTGAAGTGCTTGGGGCCGGCCTGTGCGCAGGGCTGTCATGAGAAGCTTGCAGGCTGAGGTTTAAGGGCTGGTCCACTGTCTTTGATTCCTCGACGTCAGAGCAGCTTGGTCTGTGGTCAGAAGGACTGCTGTCTTTCTCTTGACCTCTAATGGAAAGATTTAAGGGCATCAGGTCTTCTGCAGTGGCTTCAGTTTCCTTTTCTGGTGTTGTTTCTGAGTAAGGCTCAGACACAGATGTAGAAGGATACTTGCTGCTCTCAGCTGATCTGAAAAGTTACCCCAAAGAGAGAGAGAAATGAGTACCATATTTGCTTACACAGCAGGTCAGTAAAAGGGAATATTTAATAAGTACTTACTCCCTATCCACATGCAGGTTTCCCAACTGCAGCAAGCTTTCTGCAGACTCCTCCCGTCTCTCATCAGATTCTGGGGGTTGCAGAGTGATGGCTTTGTATTCATATGGGTTGTTTGTCTGTGCCACACCTATGTTAGTGTAGTGAGGAGCCTCTGTGTCCCTCTGGATTATGTGTGAATGACTTGGTCTGTCAGGAGACCCCAAGGCTGAACAGCCTGCTTTAGGACTCAGCCTAGTTTCTTTCTCCCCGTTATGCCCAGGCTTCATGTCCTCTTGTGGAGATGTGTTGCGGCTGTTGTGACCTGGATGTGAGTGCATGTAAAAGTCATATTCCTTAGGCCTCAGTGGAAGGCCATAAATGTCCAAAGGAAGATACCTGTGTCCTGTGACTGGCATCGAGAGCTCATGGGGTCTGTACAGGGTGTAATGCAGAGGGGGGGCTGGGTTGAGAGGGTGGCAGTATCTGTACGGATACGAGGGAAAGAGGTGAGGTGGAGCAACAGGTTGCTGTACAACAGGCCTTTGAGGATCCAAGAACTGTGGCCGGAACGGAGGAGAGTTTGTCGACTCACTGACGCTCGGGTTACCTGAGAGGTAATACGGTGAATACAGTGGACGGTCAGGGAGGAGATAAGGAGCAAATTCTGGAACAATGGGAGTGGGGTATGGTTTTAAAGCTGGTGAAATTGTGCCCCATGGAAAGCCTGGGTGGTTGAAAGTGGGGATGGGACCTTGTGAAACCTCTGCCGACTGCTGCACAGATGGCTTGAAGGCTTCTGTTCCCTCGATTTTGGGTGTGACAGGGGAGAAGGCAGATGGGCGCGGCAGAGACTTGGCGTCGCTGCACTCCTTGTTCCCTCCCTCTGTTACAGTGTTTGATTTTGTCATACTCTGGCTGTCCCTAACAGGTGGACTATCACACCCAACATCTACTTCTACTTCAGTGTCGTCTCTGCTCTCATCGTTGTTCTCCGTGGCTCCTTGTTTCTCAGGGCTGTTGATCTGTGCTTCTTGTGGGAGGCTTAGACACTCTTTAGGCTTTAAAGGCAGCCCTTTAGCTACAGCCTTGACTTGTCGGGCTGTTGTCCCAGTTTTCTGTGACACCAGTGAGATTGAGTTTTTACACAAGTTGTATTTCATGTGGTTGAAGAGATGAGACTTCTCGTTGCAGGTGAAAGGGCACTGGAAACACTGGTACTTGAAGGGCTTGCCTGGAGGCCGAGGAATGTAGTGTGGCCTTTTTGGCTTACGTTCCTGAAGAGTTTCCATCTTGAATCGAATGCAAATTTTCTACAACAAAAACAACAAAAGAAACATTGCTGTATTAAGTGCGGAGTTGAATTGTTTTCAAAGTTACACTTTTCACTGAGGTAGTTAGAGAAGATGCCGTTCAAGCAGAAGAGACAGAGTAAGGAGTCACCATTGAGTCATTTCAGCACCAGTTCCCTCTAAGCTCACTGTCTGCTTGTTTGGCCAATAGTTGTTCGACTGGTTCATTTGGAGGGTGTTGCACACTGAAAGCTTTTCCGCTGTGTCTCTTTAGCTGCACAGGCAGAAAATCTCTAGCTGCACAAAACGCCGCACCCTCAGGCTAATGTATTCCTCCAACTGTTGATTCAAACAGGGATGCACACCAAGAAGAGATTATTAAATATGAAAAGCTGTCTTCCGTATGCAAAACCCACATGTTTGCATAGCTGCACTCATGTTTTATGCGTTTTTTAGTGATTGGCAGCTGCCTAAAATATACCTGCCTTCTTTGCCTGTTCACCTGTCCATGTGGTCTCATATCACTGAATGAATTGGCACTGTACAGTATAAGAACTGCCAAGGTAACGGGTAAGCAGGTGCTAGGCAGACTAGGCACCTACTAACACAGGCCTTGAGGGCATGCAGAGACATGCTCTCTCTGAACCTCACTAAACTCTTCGCTGTCGGCGTGGGAACCATCAGCCACCTGCTTCCCATGACTACACCTGCAGGATGTACTCATCCACTAGTCATCATCATTTGATTATCTGATGAACTCACCAACTCTGAGAATGATAAATTATGAACACTATTTCTTTAACAGTCTCCTTGTAATGCTCTTGCAAATGTTGCATATCATGGTCCGATATAGCAAATGTGACACATCATGGTCCAAAGAAGCCTTTTAAAGTAAGACCATGAAGTGAGTAGCCTCCGAAATACTCCAGGTCAGCCTTTGAAATGAAACATCACCTTAAGCTGTGATAAGTGCGTCTGGGCGCTCCGTGGAGGAACCTGCTTGTCATGCACTGTCGCAAGAAGTTGTCCCTCAAGTTTCTGTGCAACTGAAGTGGCACGCAAAGCCACTCCCTTCCCAAGGAAAAATTCATTAGAAAATGTCCTATGAAGCAGTTTTTCCACACACTTTGAATTTAACTCGGTTATCACTTTTTTTGTTTTTAACAATAAGCTGTTTTTTATAGTGAAACTAAAATACAAATACGAGATTGATGAGCTCAGCTTTTCAAACATCACATACCAGTGTATATTATAAAAACATCAAGAATAAACCTGCGTTGTCTAAATTCTGTACACACACAAGTTTAAAACAAGGATGCCCTGTTCCTTCAGTATTACCTGTGCATCGTTGTAGCAGAGCAAGCAGGTGATTGTCAAAATCTACAGGTAACAGGTGCGCACAGAGTTTAAATATCCCCAAACCACAACCAGGAAATTAATAAACACTCAGTACATCGCTTTTCTGTCATTATTACAGATCGACTTTGACAAAGTGCGGTGGAACAGTTTTCAATATAGTTCTCCTTTCTCATCAATAAAATGATGATAAAATCATTTACCTCTTCAAGCCGCAGCTGCAGTACCCTCTCCTGAGCCTGACCCACAGTCCACAGCCAGCCTCAGTTTCTTGTCAGGACGCTGCTCCAGTATGTGCGATAAGTTCAGAGTGTGTCAGGTAGTGAGTGCGATGTTACATTTGTGTGCTGTATTTAGTTAGTTGTGTGGTGAGTTCCTTTTTCTGAGGTGTTGTCTTACTGGTGGGTGGGGCTTCAGCCCAAACAGCAGGGCCCTCAGGCAACATTGATGTACCTGATATTAGTCAGGCCTCAAGCGATGATTTACATGATGAGGTGGGATGGGGGCTCTCACTTCATCTTCCTGTTTTTCCCAAAGTACACATCTTTTAGGAAATGGGTGCATTTAACAAAAGTTATTTTTGATGACATTGATTTGACGAACAGAGAATCACTAAGAAGTTGTGAAATTTGCATTCCTTTTACTTCCTTTGGAAACATTTGAGTCTCTGCTTCACTACTTTTTTCTTCCTTTTTGGCAATGTTGCTGTAAATGCATGCAAATTATATTCATGTTCTATATTATATTCTAGAGAGAATGCTAAATACATGCAATATAATTTCGTTTTGTTTATGAAACAAATCCACTCAACCGTTTCTTTTTCTTGCTTTCAGTGGTGCCGCTCATCATCAAATCCCTTACCTATGAGGAGAAGAGGGGAGCATGCAGCGTTGGCTCCAATGTGCGTGATGCTGCTTGTTATGTGTGCTGGTCATTTGCTCGGGCATACGAACCCAAAGAGCTCGAGCCTTTTGTCCATCAGATTTCCAGGTAATCTTTCTTCTCCTCTGTATGGTTAGCAGTAAAAATGCATTTTTCATCCTGACATGGTGACTGAGTCAGGTATACAAGAATGAGCCTTAATTGAGAAGAAGTCAAAATTAATGATTTCTCTAATAATTCTTGCCTCAAGATTTCAAGCATCATTTGTCTTTAACTTGGCCCCTGCTACATTTTTTCTTTCATTCAACTCAGCCAGATGTTTTATCAATGGTGATCACTGGTATGCACACTTACAATTCTATCTCATCTTCCTGATAAACTACAAATATGATGGTCAAATATAAAACAGCAATACCAACCACACACCTCTTTTATTTACTACAACACTGTCGCTGTTGTGTGTCTGTGGTAGTAAGTCAGTAATATAATCTCACAGACAAGTTCATCTATCTTCATCTGGACTCCCCTTCTGTATACACAACGTAGAGACTGTCCAGAAAACACAAGAGAAGCTAAACATTTTCTCTATTGATATGATTTCCTCAAGTTGCGACTTTGATTGCCATCAGTATTTGCATAGACGCTGTGTAGTTTGCCTCTAAGCACATGTTTACTGATGCACTTCAGTCTTGCATATCACCACATAACCAGCTTATAGACTTGTGTGCTGTTTTGGGTTTATATTACTATGTCACTGCAATACTGCATTATTCTTAAGACTACCCATTATATGCCAACTGCATATATACAGCACCTTAAACTTCATCTTTGATCATCAGCAGTGATTAGAGATTCTCAGGGTTAAAATCTATTAAATATGCACAAAACTTTGTTCTCTAATGTAGTCACTAGAAATGATATATAAAGTTGACACTTAAATGAACTTGTCCTAAAGCTCTGTATTGACATGACAGTCATCTAGAGATGTGGGGAGGGAGAGGCATGCCTGTGGTTATCTGAGGGAGCCCAGAAGACAGATTTGTTTTTGTTGCACATTTTAGTGAAATCTCAGAATAACTTCTGCTAGCTCTAATATTCTTTTCTATGGTGCACAAATTCCTGATTTCTAGACTTGCACATAAACATAAACAACTGTTTTGACAGAACCTAATAAATTCTGGTATGTTTCTGGGGGTTAAATGACCTTTGTCAGTCACTTTTACTTTGACCTCACTTTCTGGATAATAGAGCTGCAAAGAAAAAGAGAAACATGGTGTTAAAATGGACTTTTCTATTGGCCAGTATGAAATTCTGGCCTTCCCACTACAACCCAAAAGTCCAACCCAAAAAAGTAATTAGTAAAATTCATCCTGCTGCCTTGTTAGAGACACAAGGGTGCGATATCATCCAGTGACGTGCATTCAGTCTTTGTGAGTCGTAACGGTTTGCTGCCGCCTCTATCTCTTTTCTCTCTGAAAGCATGTACGGACCTGCGGCCTCTGACTGTGCAGACCAGCTCTGCAGTGTCAGTTTGTTCCCTTGCGACTACCGTTATCATCAGCAGTCGCGACAACACCCTCCCTTTCCCTAGCCTACAGGATTGCCAGGTTTCGCCTGTTGCTGTAGGTTTCGGTCGCTGTTTGGCAGCAATGCTCAGACAAGCTGGTTCCTGCTCTTTTTCATCACAGCCTGATGACACTGTCAGAAAACTCACTTTTCTCAGTGTGGAACTTAGTGACTTGGGGGCACTCACACACTCGCAAAAGTTACAGTTACACTGTATGCTTTTTAGAAGTAGAAGCTACTGATGGATCTCATAAAATCCCTAAGGGCGTTAACTAGAGTGCAGCTAGGCTTGTTTTTCTTTTCAGTCCTTCAGGGCAAGGGCAGTTAGCAACACCGAACTGGGGCAGTTCTCAGGCTCAAGACATGGTTTCTGATGATGCAGGGGCAGAACATAAGAGGAGAGCAAACACGGATGACAGCAGTTAGCCTCTGGGTGCTGCCTTGATGTACGAGCTTGATGGCCTGCTCTCTTACCAACTGGCATTCACACACTCAGCCCTCCTGAAGCTTGCAGAGGCTGTATGGGGTAGAGAGATGCTGAGGTCAAAAAAGAATCAGACACAGCTTCTAGTATTCAAGAGGAGTCATACTTAATCATACTGTGGCCGCCTTCTTGCGCTGTTCCAGAAACCCTTACACCACAAACATAACCAGTTCTGGTGACTCAATCTGGCCATTGATGTGACTTGAATAGAATAACTGTTCATAACAAACAGTAAAAATGATGATAGATTTTCTTTGGCCTTGTCAGTGAAATGTCCCACGATGGGAAATGCTTTGTCCAGAACTGTTTCACTGGTCTGGGTCATGTCACTGTTACATAATACACTAGTGTAGTTTTTAATAGTACTGTGTTAAATAATAGATTTTAGATTTAGTCCATGAATTTGTTTGCCTCTGCACAAATTCCAGTAAGAAACTGCTTTTTATCTTTAACTGCTTGGTTCTGCATTTCTGTCTTATTCACAATTATCCTAACATGCAAGTAGAAAAACAAAACATAAATAATTGGAAATGGGCTTGAACAGTTCTCTCTAGCAGGACCAATAGAGGAAATTATCTTCTGAAATATGGAATATATTTCATAGTTTACAGACAGAATTTACATTTAATTCTTGAACTCTTATCGGACTTAATATTTCTCTCCACAGCACTTTGCTGATCGCAACAGTTTTTGACCGAAACGTCAACTGCCGCAGAGCTGCCTCTGTAAGTTCTGTGGTCAGTGTCTTGTGAATGTTGGAGTTTAGATACACAATTACATGACAGATGCTAATTTTTATGTCTCATTTTGTCCTAGGCTGCCTTCCAGGAAAATGTTGGAAGACAGGTTTGTGACTGCAGTATTGACTTCATGTGTTTAATGACTAACAGAGTTACTGTGATTTGAAATTTATTCGCTGCCAAATTGTGTGGCCTTGCTCAGACTTGCCTTGTTAGAAAAAAACTTAAGTGAGGTTACAAGTTACCAACAAAGATTTGATTTAATAACATGGATGTCTGTTAATGTCCTGTGGTCATATTTACAGTTTAGAACATATTTATTTGACATTCAGAAAGTCTTCTGATATTTTGCCATCTTTCTTAAAACCTGTAGTGACTTTGTTCGTCACTGAGCTGGAAATGCCTCAGATTGCTGATGTTTGCTTCTGTCTCAACAGGGGACATTTCCACATGGCATAGACATCTTAACTGCAGCAGACTACTACGCTGTTGGAAATCTCAACAAGTGCTATCTGAACATTAGGTGAGGGACCAGAAATTGCTCATTTACACTTTGGCAGATTCTGAGGGATTAATGTAGTAACCTGAAATGATTCAGTGCCATTACTGTTGCAGCACAGATTTAACACCCCTGTGGTCATTAGGGAGGACATTTTCTCAGAGCATGCATGCTGCACTAGCAAATTACTTCCATGGATTTTCTCTTTTTTTTCTTGTTCCACTTGATAAAAAAACTCTACTCTAAAGAATGAAGAACAAAGTGTAAATTTGAATTATTTTAATACTCTACATTATCTGATAATACCTACTGGTTACATTTTGGGTTTTTCTTCAAAACAGGTCTCTAAAATGAGCATTCACCTTAGTACACATTCGTATCCAACCTGAATGCTTTCACCTGTTTTAACCCTCACAGGGGTTATACATTACAGTTCTTTCATAACCCTGCATTTATTAACCTGAGGATCCCTGTTGAGAAAACAACTTGAGGAAGATCTTGTTAGTTTGTGAAGCTTTTTTTCAACCAATAGAGATGACCGTCTGCTAACTTTGTAGACAAATGCAGCACGCAAGTATTGTAAACACCTCTGGCTCTTTCAGGAAGTGTTATTTATGTCAGGATTGTGTCATCACAAGTAGAGAAAACTTGACATATCCACAAATTTGAAGTACGTCATCATGTCTCAGCTGATTTCCGTGTCTACAGCCATTCAGTTAAACTTTCCTTTTCCTCAGTGTTTACATAGCCAGTTTTCCGGAGTACACCAAGGCAATGATAGATCATCTCATCACCATGAAGATTAACCACTGGGACACGTATGTACCCGCATTGCCCTTATCTCATTAATCTTACACATCACGATGGTATCATGTATCAGACTCACTTAATTTATCAAGAATTATTACTTGAATGTGTTTCTCACAGTGCGATAAGAGAGCTCTCCTCCAAAGCACTGCACAACCTGACGCCTCAAGCGCCTGATTACATGTCCTCAACAGGTAAACAATGTAACCTTACCTGTTACTCAGGCAGTGGAGAAAGTAGAAGGCTCATGAGAAATGTGTGAAGCCTGTTATTATTGGTGATGGCTGTATAAACCATAGCTTTTTGTCCCCTGCATTTCTAGTGTTGCCTCAGCTGTTACCCATGGCAGTGGGCATTGATCTCCACGGTCGGCATGGAGCCATCCTGGCATGTTCAGAGATTATACATGCTTTGTACAAACTGGGCTCCCAGACCAACAGGTAGACCCTTAAACAGTCAATGTGTGCTCATTCAGCTCAGAAAAGGCACCGCTGCATTGAGTGATACTATCAAGTATCTGTCCAATATGGAGTCAAAAACTTGGATTGTATATTTGTGTGTCTTAAGAATTGCACCATCACATTTTAAAGAGGTATTTAGAAGACTACTTCTTGCAAACTCTGGTTCCTCTTTTGTCTAATCACTTCAATCTTTACAATCATAGAAACACAAAGGCAAATATAAGTACAGCTTAATACACCTATATACACCCACAAAGTTGATTACAGTCAGATTGGTGCATCTCTAGCCTGATAGGTACTAATGCAAACTCTTAAATGGTGCATAAATGCCTTGATTGGGTTTAAAATATAATATAATAGTATCTATAATGCTGTCAGCCCCAAATACTGAACTTCAAGTCAACTGTGCACTATGTAAAACACCTCTACTGGTAGCCACCAATTTCATACTTTGCAAAGTTATAACAGTAGAGCTTTAGTGCTCAGTGTAAAGCTCTGTTTTCATCCAAGAACAAGGCTACATCACATCAGCCAGCATGTCAGTAAAAGCTGAATGACTCAACAAGTGAGCCCATTGTGTCAGCTGAAGATTTGACCTGAGTAGTAAAACTGTTGAAGTGCTCTCTCCCATAATCAGTGCACCTTTTTCCTCACGTTTACTTCTCATCTCATGCAGGGCTGTGGTTGACATCATTTCCTCAGAGTGTGTGGATGCATTGAAAAACATCCATCAGATGGTAGGTGTGTCGACATAAATCATGTTGCAATTAACTGTGGTGTCAGTGTGGCTAATGCTTTATATTTAAATGCTTTCAGCTGGATGACAGGAAACAGTACAGGTATGAAGATATTTCATTATCACTGCGATTAAAACTGTAATTATATTGGCTACTCATCAAAAGACTCTTCTGTTTTTTTCTTCAGGGGTTTTGGTGGCGAGCTAATGAGGCCAGCAAGTAAGTTCAAAAACAGATGAGAAAGTCCCTTTCATATTTAATTTCATATCATAAGCTGACACATTAATTATTTACGGAGCAGTTTAATTTTCGTATTACACAGTTTAAGTCTCCAGTTTTATCTTTTCCACAGTGTTCAGTCTCATCGAAAAGCTGTCCCTATCCAAAATGCCTTTTAAGAACGAGCCTGTTATCGGTAAATCCACCATCACAATCATCTCTTATATTTGTTATTCATTAAGTATGTAAACCAAAGCTTGAATCTTTGTGTTCTACTCCAGCTGGCTGGCAAGCTCTCATTGATGACACCATAAAGACCCTTCATTTGATTTCTACTCGCGCAAAAGATGGCATTATGGTAATTATTCCCATTGGCTTTCCCTTTTACAAACGAATTAAGCTTAAAAAAGTTGCCTTTTATGCATAAATAGAACAAATGCACGTTTTTTGTTACCTTTCTTAATCCTCTTCTATCCACAGATTGCATTGGTCTCTGCCTTGTCTGCCTTGTGTGAGGAGTACTATCAGGCTGAGCCAGGTCAGACTGACACACAAATGCAGGGTGAGTTCATTTCTTTATTACTTTGTCTGAATTTAGATGCATTCTCTCCACATTACGACGATACTCATGTGTGTGTCTCTGCTTGTGTAGATGTCCTGGTGTCTCAGTATATTGAAGGGCTGAAGAGTCCTCAGATGCTCACTCGTTGTGGATCTGCCCTCGCTCTCGGCTGTCTGCCAAGATTTATGATCCATTGCAAACTGAAGCAGGTGTGTTGGGATGCTTTGCCGGTTTTTCGCCATTGCGTGTCTCACTCTTTTCGTATTTATAATGTGTTTTATCTGTGTGTATGTGTATAAGATCCTTGAAGGTCTGCAGCAGATGTGCACTGTCACCCAAAGGGAGGGGAGTTTTACAGAGGCGAGAAGAGATGGAGTCACAGCTATTGCTCAGTGAGTTTCCATCAATAACTGGTTTTTTTTTTGTTTTTGTTCTTGAAGTTTCTCCTAACGTTTTCAGATCTGGTTTTATTCATTTCCCTTCCTGCCTGCTTCCGTAGCATTTCTATGTCGCAGCAATGCTTAAATACACAGTTGGCTGATATACCTGCAGGGCCTGAATGTCCACCTATTTTCATTTGCATAGATCACATCATAAGATTTGAGATTTCTTTTGCTGATATTTGTGTTTTATACATCTGTTTCCTTCTCTTTTCTATCAGAGTGTGTGAGACAGCAGGTGTTTGCACCCAAGGCTCCCCAGATTCTTTCCTTTGCTCAGAGAACGTGGCAGAGGTGTACGCCAGTCTGCTCGAAAGCATGAACGACTACACAAGAGACAGCAGAGGGGATATAGGGGCCTGGTGAGTTAATTTTTGCAAAAAACAAACAAAAATACTTAGAGCTAATAAACACTTTTTTGTTTTCCCTCAGGGATTGGTTACACTGCGTCGCCTGAGGCAGCGGCTGTTTTTTTTGTCCCTGTTTGCTCGTGTCACAAGTAGCCTCTGGCCATGCTTACCATCAGGAATGTCACCTGGCTTGTCACTTGGCCTCACAACACGGAATGTGCTGCCTTTTCACACTGTCATGAATCTTTCCATCTCCTCCCTCTTTCTCTTGAAAATGTTTTTACTTTTTCTTTGCATATCTATCTCTAAACTGCTGAGTTTTTTCTATTTTTCTTTCCTTTCTTTTTCAGCGCCACAAATTTCTTCCTTTTTTCCTTTTAACTCTCTCTGAAATGTTTGCTAAAAGCCAATCAATCCACAGTTCAACTTGAGACCTGTGCACCTGTTTTTGACTCTTAAACAAATTATATGATTAACTTCTTGCACAAACATATCGCTCCCTGCAGCGATGACTATAAAGCTGCCAAATCCAGTGACACTTCAGGGCAGCGCATATGGTGGCATGTGGCCTTCTGTTGGTTCATGTTTGAGCTTGTACCTGTTTCTCAATTGACAAGAATGCTGTAAAGATTCCTTATCAAGTGTTTCTGTAATTAAGACTAATATAACATAGATTCTTGTCCATGAGAAGTATTTAGGTCATTTTCTGCAGTGATTTTGATTCTTTTTGTCATGTTCTCAGGGTCAGAGAAGCAGCAATGACCAGTCTAATGGAGTTGACATTACTGGTGGCCAGTGGTGCTCCAGAAATCCTTTCCCCTGACCTGTGAGTAGCAGAAAAAGCTATGTTGGACTTTCTTTAAATATGTTTCTGATTTACTTTTTCCTAAGTAAAAAACAAAAGAACTCCACCCCATGTCTGCTTGAACCAGCAGGTGACCAAAGGAAAGTGTAACAGTTGTTGTTTGTTCACACCTTTGTTATTTTTTTCTGTTTCAAGGTGTGGCCAGAATGCCTCAGCTTGAATTAATCCAGCGCTCATCATTGGGGTTTTGCAATGGCAGTTAGGGAAGAGGATCAAAAATTTGACTTACCTTTAATTACCAACTTAAAAAGCGTTAAAACTCAGGTTTCAACAGTTTTCACGAACACGGTGAATAATGTGTGGACATTCAGGTTTGGACATTGTCTGGACTTGTCAAATCAACACGCTTCTGTTTGAGTCATTCTTAAATTCTCACTTTGGTGTGAAAGGAAGGGATACCACCTGAAAAGGGTGTGTAGGTCGCTGACAACTGTTAATTCTTTATGAAATGTTCTTTTTTAATGTTCTCACAGTATCAGTGAACCTGTAAAGAGCATTATGAAGCAGGCAGAAAAGAGGACAGCTACCCTCAGTGAGAACTTGGTGTTACAGACTCACATTGTTTATGTTACTGCTTTATAACACATTTCACAGACTGCACACCTTAGGGCTGGCAAGAAAGTCTGGAAAGTCAAGAAGCGGCACCTGCTGGTCTTAGGAAATTAAGCTGATGTGTATGTGCTACAGCTGCAGGTCCTTAAGTTTGTTTGAAGGTGGCCACATACAGGCTCTTTCAAAAAATCCCATCTGTACCGCAAAAATGAATGTCTACAGTCTGTTACAAGGTGTGATTTGGGCTTAAATTTCTCATTTCTCTATCACCGCGCACTGTATGTGGGATTTTTTTCTTTTAAAAGATGAGATTAGGCAAGGCAAGGCAAGGCAGGCACGTTTATTTGCAGAGCACAATCGGTACACAAGGCAATTCAGAGTGCTTTACACCTGCATAAAATCCCAAGAAAACCAAATAAATATTTTCATTAAACTAAAACAGTTATTAGTGATTTAAAAATGATGACTGTGGATAAAAAAAGACCCTGAGTATAGAGGAAAGTGAGTGAATAAATGGTTGTTAAGAGGGAAAGCTTGACTTATCAACAATGCCAATATCTTGAAACATTTTTTTAGATGAGCATCCTGCCTGATTTTTTGGCTTTGCACTGACTTAGTTTGTTTTTCCTTTGATTCTCTACATTAGGGTGAAAGGTACCATGTGCTGCCTGGCCCAGCAAGCCGCAGAGAAGATTGACCGCTACAGAGCCCATGCTGGCACCATCCTCCTTCGCCTCCTTCACAGCACGGACCCTGTAGTGCCGCACATCCCCCACAGAGAGGAGCTGCTGAGCATTTTCCCCATGTGAGTTACCACTGTCCTCCTTAACCTGCTGCTTAACTACTAGCACAGTAATTGTCAAGCTCTGATGGTTCCTGACTTTTTTTGCTTTGTGTCAGTGAGACTTTAACCAGTCTGAACTGGAATGCTCCATCCCAAGCTTTCAAGTACATCACTCAGCTGCTGAGACTGCCTCAGTACCAGCACCACACCCTGCTGGGCATAACTGTGTCTGTAGGAGGGATCACAGAATCTACGGTAGGTCATTTGATGAGCTGTGTACTTCAACTTGCATCTAATCTAGGGATCAGGAATCTAGACACAAATGCTTCTTAAGTGAGAAACATCAGATGGGATTTGAGAGTAAATGCTGAACCATAATAAGTCCGGGCATCCCACAGAAAGTCATTATTCATGTTTCGAATGTGGAAGGTAAAGTTTCAAGGGAAAAGCCAAGCACTCAATGATTTGATGGTCTGAAGCTAAAAGGCAGGCCTATTAGTTTCGAAATAATAATAATCACATCATGAAACCACCAGGAGCATGTATGGAAAAGATGTTTTAGCTATTAAGTAAAAGTCCATAAAGTCATTCACCTCTTTAAGAAAGATTTTTAAAAAATAGGTGTATGAATGTGGTAATCCTGACACTCAGCCAGAAATAAAATTAATTTCAGTGTTTTATTGCCCTTAACCACATTGTTTCAACCCTAACTACACACATTTAATCATAGATGTACTAAAAATGACTAATACCAGAGAACTTGAAGGATAGCTGGTGGTCGATCCTGTTGCCAGTAATCACAAACTAGGTTCTCATTTGTTGTTTTTGTAAGAGTACTTTCAGCCAACAGGGGGAGCCATCATCCCTCTGGATGGAAAATGCTCTCCTGTTCCTGAGAATTTGACTTCCACTTCTTAAATGACAGGTATCAGGTTGTATTATGTATCTTCACCCTGTTCCTTCCTGAAAACAGAAATATTGATGAAGATACTTTGAGAAAGAATTGATGTTACAGCTCCCTCGTGGTGCTGCCAAATGTATTTTCCTGCCAGGTTTAGCTTTTAACCTAGTGCTAAATAAAAGCATTAAGGGCGTATTCACTGTGTTCGCCTCCTGACCCCTTCACAACATCACTGTAGAGGCTCATCTGGAGCCTCTAAACTGGGTTGATCTAGTCCCCCTACCTCCTCTTCCTCCTCCTCCAGCTTGACCTGACCTGCTAAAACCAATCACTTGTAAGTGATCCTGCTCATAAAGATTTATGATTATAATAGCTGGGCTATTATTAACATTCATTGTTTGTGGATATAATAAAAGAAAAACAAGTTTAAAGCCCGTAACAGCAGTGAAATCAGTGAAGTCGGACTCATCTGCCAGTTGAAGCTGTAAACATATTCCCTCAGAGACGATCTGGCTCTCGTTTTGCTTTTACCTCCCGCTCTTTTAGCCTGAGAGACGTGACAGACTGATATGTTTGTACAGGGTTGAATGCAGGAAACAGAGCCAGCACTGAATGGATACATGGGCCAAGATTACCATTCTCACACCACAGGCACATATTCACACAGGCCAGAGAGAGATGAAGCATCCCCTTACTTTCCAGGAGCTGCACTGAAGGCCAGCCAAAATGTGGAGAGACCAGAGCCAAAGAGAGAAACTGATTTAGTCTGAAAACAGAGAAAATGACCTTTTCACAGACACCT